>JAVYIG010005777.1:0-129917 GCA_035222895.1 Strongylocentrotus droebachiensis
TTGTAATGAATAGTGGTCTTTTATTCATCTTTTAAGCAACTGGCCCCCTTTCATGGTTAAGGAATATTATTGTGGTTTATGTTCATAAATGTAGAGCAATGCAAAGGATCTATTATGCACTTGTTGCGAACGGGATTCGGGTTATCAGTGCTCGTTGTCCCGGTAGAGACGTATAATAATATTTCTGACATTTTTTGGATGTTTATACATGTCCGAGGTGCCTTTTGACAAGATTGCCAATTTATGAGAATGATGATAATAATGTGTATGGAGATGCACCTCTCTACAGTTTATCAAACATTAGCATGTAAAATGGTAATGAGGGATAATTCGATGCTTTATGTTAAAAGGAACTAAGATGTGTGCAATTGAATATTGTGAGTTTGTTGAACATTTTTGACGAGTTGAAGTCTATTTAAATCCAGAATGATATCCAAGTTTGTGCTTTAAAAGAAACGATGCTGAAAGTCATGATGCTGAAGTTTCGATATCTGGTTATTCGCTTAATATGCGAAATTATCGTAATCGAAATGGTGGGGTTGTGGCCGTTTACATAAAACATAATATTGAATATAAACAATATAAAGTTCTAGAGATTATTCCTGCTTGAATAAGAAGCAATCCTTATTATACAATATAAAGAACTCGCAACCCAGAGGCGGCGCTCCCAGGGGGGGGGGGGGGGGAGGGGGGGAGGGGGGGGAACAGGGGCATAGTGCCCTCCCACTTTTTCCAGTACCCTAAAAGTGCCCCTTTTTGCATAGTAAAGTGCCCCTTTTATTTTGACACGTACCCCTTTTCCTTTGACAAGTTCCCATTTTTGTTTGCAATAAGTGTCCATTTTTCCATTCTCATAAGTGCCCTTTTTAATCTCTAGTAAGTTCCCCTTTTCAGGTACGAGAAGCGCCCCTTTTCACTTTTGATAAGCGCCCCGTTTACCTCTAAATATTGCGCTATTCAAATCTGAGAGGTTCCCCTTTTGCTTTGACAAGTTCCCCTTTTCCTTTGTAAAAAGTGCACCTTCCCCTTTTAATAACTACCTCTTTTTAACCTGGATAAGCGCACCCTATATTTTCACATGTGCCCCCCTTCCTTTCCTTTCCGTATGACAAGTACCCCATTTAAAAAGAGCCCTTCTCATAAATACCCCTTTTCATTTTGAGAATAGTTCCTTTTCATCTTGTAAGTGCCCCCTTTTCATATCTTGTAAATGACCCTATTCAATCTAATAGATAATCGTTTTAATTCCGACAAGCGCCCCTTCCCCTCCTAATAAGTGCTCTTTTCATCTCTTATAAATGCCCCATTAAAATCTGATCGATGCCCCTTTTCTTTCAACAAATGCACATTTTCCTTTATCATTAGTGTCCTTTTTTCATTCTCATAAGTGCCTCTTTTTATGTATGGATCAGTGCCCCTTTTCCGATGCGATAAGTGCCCCTTTTCACCTCTGATAATTACCCTTTTAACAATGATATGTGCCCCGTTTTTCTTTCTAATAAGGAACCTTTGCCTTTTTCATGAATGCCCCTTCACTTCTTATAAATTCCCTTATCAAAATTTGATGGGTGCCCTTCTTTTTCCGTCGACAAATGCCCATTCCTTTTCATCCCTGGTGCATGCCTCTTTTTGTAGGTGTAAGAAGTGCCCCATTCTCACCTCTAATAATTAGCTTTTATACTTTTGACACGTGCTCCTTTTCTTTGCTAATAAGTGTTATAAACTCTTTCGATAAGTGTCCCCTTTTCCTCTCATCATTAAATGTGCCCCTAATTTCAAGCGAATAAGAGCGATTTCCGCCAAAGCTCCGCTCGCTTCGCTCGCTCGTAGTTATATATGTTATAAAGGTCTTTTCAGTCTTCCGTTATGAGAATGTACATATAACCCCATCAAGATTGGGTTTTTCCTCTTTATTAGATGTAATTTTTCGCACTGCGACAGGCTCACAAATCATAAACATTTTCCTCGCTAGCTTTGCTAGCTCGCAAATGAATTTTTGAGACCCTCACAACCCAACTGCAAAGTATGATGCTTAAAGGAGCTACACAAAGAAATTAACTAACAACTCATCATTAGAACAAATTACATATGGATGGAAAGATTTTCTCTTGAAAAGCACGAACAATTTGCTGAGAAATCATATAGATATCATGGAAAGGCGTAAAATGCAATTTGTCAAGACCCTCCTTAGACCCCCGAACGCCCTGAACGTAAGTCAAACACACAAGCGTAGCGAGCTCTGAATAGTGACGTCACACACTGGATAAACAGCTCAGTGCCGTGTATCAGTATGCAGCTAGCCTTCCGTGTCCCGTATGTGACGTCACAAATATTGACGCTCTACAAAGGACGCTGAAGGCAGAAAATCTGGATCTCAGAACTAACATTTTTGAGAGTTGATTACTGCGGGCCCCAAACATATTTTGAAGAGAAAAGTTGTTGTATTTGATCGGCAAGGTTTCCCCTTCGCAATGATATGAGTTTTGCATCAATTCAAAACACTGTTGATTCTTCGTGTGGCTACTTTAAGCAATATCTTATATGATGTATAAACAGAAACAAATATTGAAATCACCCCCGATAATGTAATCACAATATATAGGGGTATATACCAATGTCTAAACAATTGTATATTTTCGCTTTGAGATTTCCCCTTCGAAGGTGCCCTTTTTTTTCCAGAAAGTGCCTTTTTTGTTGGTGCCCTTCCACTTTGAAAGTCGCTCCGCCGCCTTAGTCTCAACCCATCCTGTAACAAACAATTGGTATAGACCACCGATTTTAAGGCTTGAATCATTAATTGCTTATGACATTTTTTGAATATTCATGAATAATTTTAATTCAAATTCAATTATAGTAGGGGATACAAATACAAAGCCCTTAAGACGCGAACAAAATACTATGATCAGCTAAATACTATTCAAGGGTTGTATAATACCACAAAGTGCACTAGAATTAAAAGTGATACAGCTACACTTAATATAGATCATATGTTGACGAATGATCAAGACAAGATAAAAGCGTCTGGTGGTATTGATGCGTGTATCGGCGATCATTACATGAATTACCTGATATGAAAATCGCCCCATTTACTCACTCATGCTCATAATATTGTAACTTTCAGGAGGTCCAAGGGTGTTGATTGGGTTGCTTTTCGAAATGATTTAAAACATATAGATTGGAGCAACATTGACAATTGATGATATTGAAGATTCCGCTTAGAATTGGGAAGCTATGATATTATCTGTGATAAACAAGTATATAATAATAATAATAGGACAAATTTATATAGCGCTTGTGACATAAACGTTTCAAAGCGCTGTACATAAATCAAAATAACTTCAAGAAAAATCAATGTTACTAATGGAATTAACATTACTCAAATTACCAAGAAAACAAATATTACTTACACAAATTAACATTATATGCCTTTGAGAACTGAACGGATGAGGAAACAATGTTCCTCCTTGGCTAATGAGTCAATTTCTAATTTAATGAAAGAACGAGATAAAGTTAAAAGAAAGCTATTGTTAAGCAAAGTAATGAGCTATGGACTGAGTATAGACCTTTAAGAAATAGGGTTACATATGCTATCAAAAAAGCAAAAATGCAACACTATACGAATAAACTATTGTAATGTACAAATCTTGCACTGACTGGAAGAATCGAGGGGAAGAGGAGTAGGGTAGAATGAGGATTCCGTGGATGAGTAGCTTAAGGAGTGGGATTTCTGAATGTGGAATTGATCTCGGGGAGAATGAATTACTTCATAGAATATGGGATAGAGAGTTGTGGCACTCCATGGTCGCCAACGTCTTAGCATATGGCACATAGAAGAAGAATAAGAATGTACAAATCGGAACGATACGTGGAAAGTTCTGAACGTGGAAATCAAGCTGAATTGTTAGTAAACTGGTTGGGCGAAATACGGTGAATGCTTTGTTGGGCAAGCACAAAACAAAATAATATACGTCATGCTGGAACCAAATTCAATTCATTTTTTTTAATTTTGTTTATTCATTTCCATTTTCAATAAAAACAATACAAAGGTATATACAATTATAAGCATTTACAATATATAAGAAAATGAAAATAGGGAACTAAAAAATAAGGCCAAATGGCCTTGTGGAGGCATAGTTCCCCGTACAGTAGTTAAGAGGATTACATATACAAACAAAACTAAAAAAAAAGAAACATACATGACAAAACATGACAGGGACATCGTTCATGGCAGGTAATACAAATGGAAAAAAATCATAGGTTCGAAAACAGTTATATGTAATGCTGTATAATATGAATATGGGTACTAGAATTAATGATATTTCAATATAAGGTGCTGCTTTAATTTTCTTTAAATAATGTTAAAGACTTGCATGAGGATATTTCGGGAGGAATAGAGTTCCAAATAACAGGAAAATTGTTTCTTACAGATTTCAAATATATATTTGTCTTAACTGGCCAAAATGAAAAGAGTCTCGCCCACGAGTATTATAATTATGAACATCAATATTTAAAGTGAACATTTTAGACATATTTTGCGGTAGTATATTTTGAAAATAAAAGAATCCAAGCAGGGCAATTGAGTAAAAATATAAGTCAAATATATTCAGTGTTTTTAATTTCATAAACAGTGGGGCAGAGTGAGTATGATAGTGACAGCCTATTCCTAAGGGCTTTCTTTTGTAGTTTAAATAATTTATCCAATTTTGTGTGATTACTATTACCCCATACAACAATACAATATTTAAATGTGACATCATAAGTGCATTATACAACAGTATCAAAGAGGATGCAGGAATTGTATCTTTCAATCTATAGAGTATACCAATACATTTAGAAACTTTAACTATTAAATAATCTATGTGTGTATCCCAATGCATATTACTACTTATACGTACACCAAGGAAATTAACAGTATCAATCTTAAGTAACGGAATATTATCAATTTTAGAGTGAGACCACTTAATGTATTTTACAAGTCTTATTATGGAATGTTACACAATTTGTTTTACTAAGGTTTATCAATAGTCTATTTGATTTAAACCATAAAGAAATCTTTCCTAATTCATCGTTTATATTACTTTCTAAATCAACAATATTTTGCTGTGTGTGTATCCCAATGCATATTACTACTTATACGTACACCAAGGAAATTAACAGTATCAATCTTAAGTAACGGAATATTATCAATTTTTAGAGTGAGACCACTTAATGTATTTTACAAGTCTTATTATGGAATGTTACACAATTTGTTTTACTAAGGTTTATCAATAGTCTATTTGATTTAAACCATAAAGAAATCTTTCCTAATTCATCGTTTATATTACTTTCTAAATCAACAATATTTTGCTGTGTGTGTATCCCAATGCATATTACTACTTATACGTACACAAGGAAATTAACAGTATCAATCTTAAGTAACGGAATATTATCAATTTTTAGAGTGAGACCACTTAATGTATTTTACAAGTCTTATTATGGAATGTTACACAATTTGTTTTACTAAGGTTTATCAATAGTCTATTTGATTTAAACCATAAAGAAATCTTTCCTAATTCATCGTTTATATTACTTTCTAAATCAACAATATTTTGCTGCGTATAAATTAAAGTAGTATCGTCTGCATACATAATATATTCAAATTTATCAGAAGCTTTCTTAATGTCATTTATATATAGCAAAAATAATAGGGGGCCAAGGATTGACCCTTGGGGTACACCGTGAGTAATACAAGATACTTCTGAACAATTATTGTTATACATTACATATTGGACCCTATTGTTAAGATAATTTTTAAACCATTGTAAGGGCACTCCTCTAATTCCATAATATTGTAATTTTGATAATAATATTTCATGATTAACTATGTCAAAAGCCTTTGACATGTCCATAAATACCCCTATAGCAATTTTATTATTATTGATTGCAGAAAGAACTTTATCTTGTAATTCAATTAGAGCGTGAGAAGTAGAATGTTTTTTTCTGAATCCATACTGTGAATCAATAAGAATATTATTTTTCAAACAAAATGAATATAGTTGACTATATATGCACTTTTCAAGTAATTTAGATATACTGGGTAAAACTGAAATTGGTCTATAATTATTAAATGTATGTGGATCATTCTTCTTAATAATATATACAGGGGTAATTTTAGCAATTTTCAATTTATCCGGTACAATACCTGATTTTAAGGAAATATTAAAAATATGAACCAAAGGATCAACAATATAATATATTACTTGTTTCAGTAAACTATTACTCAAATTATCATATCCACATGCGTTACTATTCTTCAATGACTTAGAGATTTGTATAAGTTTATATACAGAAATTGGAATACAAAACATAGAGTTAGGAAAATATTCATGAAGATATTGATTAAACATAGTACCAGGAGTAGATGATGATAACGTTTGCGTCCTTACAACAGTTAACAAAATATGAATTAAATTCAGTAGCTATACATTCACCGTCATCTACACGTTTACCATCACATATAAAATATTGTGGTAGAAGATGTTTGGGCTTATTTAACAATGAATTAATAACAGTCCACGTTTTTTTTTGCATCATACTTATATTGATTTAATTTATTACAAAAGTGCTTTATCTTAGCATTCTTTATCAAATTATTAACTTTGTTCCTTTGTTTCTTATACTTATTCTCATTTACCACATTCTTATTATTAATAAAATGTTTATATAAATGATTTTTCTTATTTATGGAACGCAAAATATATTTATTAATCCAGGGCTTACGAATACGTTTATTACATTTCTTCTTAACCGAAGGAAAGTGTCTATCAAATATAATAGTAAACCGATGTATGAACAAATTGTAGGCTTCTTCTGAATTATCACAAGTGTAAACATAAGACCAATTCTCCTTAATAAGATCTCTTTGAAAATACTGTATTTGTTCATGTGGGAAATTACATATTAAGTGTTACTTGTCACTTGATTCAAATGAAACCGAGTTGGCCATCGATCCTGACTGGCAATGGAATGTCCTTTGATTTAGCAAAGATGAGGCTCGTTTTATTGGAGAAAAAAGAAAAACCATTAAAACTTCTATTTGATATTTATGCTTCAAAAACTGTTTTAAAACACGGTTCTATGATAAAAAATAGTATTACAATTAAAGTGTAAAACCTTTTCACAGGATTATGTTAACTCTAATAACAAGAACCACCCCGTCTCCCTCTCTCTCTCCACTGAGCTCCAGTTTACCCGTCTCCCACTCACTCTCTCTCTCTCTCTCTCTCTCTCCCTCCCTATCTACCTCACTCTCTCACCCCTCCCTCTCTCTTTCTCTCTCTCCCCTTCTCTCGCTCTCTCTATCTCTTTCACTGTCTCTCTCTCTATATATATATCGGTCTGGCTCCCGATCATTTCTCACAGTTCTTTCTTTCTTTCTCAAATTTCGCATTAGATGGAACTGTTTGAGCCATTATATAGGCCTACCTGAAAACTGTCATTTTAATCTAGTGTATATGTTCATGTATTTTATTCTGAGTTCAATAAGTCCTTTCTTTTCATACCTTAAATGACTTGCATCACATTCAGACAATGATATCAAATCGTTTTGTGTCAGTATAAAGCCTAATTTTTTCTAATCGCGCGTTTCATAAACATCTTATTATCAGTAGTCTAAAGTATATTGACATGTAACATGTTGATGCATCATAATGTCGGATAATCTTGTTTTTCATGTGATAGAAATTTAATACAACTGACGAATCAAGCTTGTCTGTATATACATGTATACTCAAGTTATGAGTATATGTGTGTGTGGGGGGGGGGGGGGAGGGATTGCACGGTGAATCCCTCACCGATTCCTTTCACTTATTGATTAGAGGTAAAGAAGATAAACCCGTACAGTGCTTTCCTGTAGGGCAATCACTTTCGTTCTTTATCGCATTTAATGCTTGCAATTTTCAGTTCGTTATCAAATCCAATATACCAACAATGTTAGCATTGGATGAGGAGACGATTAGAAGCCAAAGAAAGGATCGGCTTGGTGGAAGAGACATTCCTCAGGGGAGTTAGGAGGTAAGAAATCGCTGCCAGGTCCCTCAAATCCATTTGCTCCAGCTTTCATACAGACGACCAACGTAGAGGGCACACCACCAATGCATCTGTAAAGAAAAAAGATTTATAATAAATAATGGTAGCAGGTGTCATTTCCTATTCAGACTCATTTTAATAGCCGATTGTGATGGACATCATTGTTTTAGTATGTGCCCTTTTATGGATCGACCTCTGTATAGGCCTACAGAGAGCATTGCACTGGTCTTTGACAGTTCGGCAGTGTCTCTCGGGCACCACAAGTAGTACATCTTTGTAATTTGAAACCGATACGAGTGTCACCTTGAAAGGCAGATAATTCATAAGTTATACAATACCAAGGATAGGCCTACGATAAATGCTCCAGCAAGTCGACAAAAAACATTAACCATTGGCGCTATCAGTATTGAATATTCGATGTAGTTATAGGATTTCCCGGCCAAATTCGCGAGTTTGTCATTCAAATTCATTTGTCTTGCGTTCAAATTCGACGATTTTAGTGCTGTCGGGTATATCTCGGGTTTATATTCCTTTTTCTAGATTTCAAATCTATGAAGTTTTCGTTAGAATCTATGTATGTTTCATTCCAATTAATGAACAAATTGCTTCTTTCGCTATTTGGTCATTCGATTTAGCGCAACACGATTTTTTGACATCGCGACGGTGTAATTTTAGCATTCTAATTCATTTGTAGCATTCAAATTAGCAATTTGTGCACTAAAATTAATGGTCAATATACATTTTATAGCTCATTCTTTTTCTTTCAAGATCGTTTTTCATGTGTATTTCATCCTATTTTATTTTCTTGCATACTCTTTATATACTTTTAGATTTATCAGATATTCATCAGCCTTTAAGTTTGATTGTTTAAAAAAAAGACTTATTGTACATCTACGGACTTGATGGTCTCAATATTTGTGTAAATTTTCATGTAAGGAAGTTGTTTGTCTTGTGTTTCATTATAAATTTATCACAATTTCATTATGGAGGAAGGGTACAATATTGTGACTGGGGTAGGTGTTTTCGTGTCCCCACTTTTTCGGGGTATATGAACATGTCCGTTCAGAGATGCCATATCCCTTGATTTCACCCCTTCTTTACCTAATGTCTGACTACAAACATATGCTTTGTCCTCAAAATTAAAGATAAACTCCAGTTCTGGTAATGCGATTGCATTGTGAAAGAAAAGGTGTCGAATGGATCAGAAACAGTTGATCATGTAGCATGTAAGTATTGGTGTGCACTGCAAGGTTCTGGAGTCATCAAAATCATAATAAATTTGGCCGAGTCTTGGTAAAGTAACAAGCACTGTACACAGAAAGCTATATATGGGACAACACACATGGTGTCGGGGCTAGTACTACCTTGATTTCCCTGTCTTTCTATGCTCATTAATCAGCCAGTATACATTTTCTTCCAAAATTGTTTGGCACATGTCATTTATTTGTAATCTTTAACATTCAGTGTAAGTTTCGTTTGATTCTGTGAGAATTAATTTTCTTTTTTTACCAGAACTGGAGTTTATCTTTAATAAATTGAATAACAGAAAAGACCCCAATAGCAAATCATGTATTTAATTGCATTTTTTTAAAGCTGCAAACATGTGTTGCATTTCTTCCCCCTAACATTCCTAACTTGAATAAACATAATTCGAATACGAATGACAGGTGTTAATTTGAATGATAAAAATGACGCCTCGACAAGTGACGATTAATTTGAATGCTAGTTGAGCAGTTTCTAAATTGAATGACAGATCTATGAAATCCTTCGACCAAAATCCTAAATTAAATACAAAATCGGGAAAATTGAATGATAATTGGCATGGCAAAGCTGATCTGCGCTAACTTAAATGTAAAGTAAATGAATTCGAATGACAAACTCGCGAATTTGGCCAGAAAATCCTATATTATGTATCTGTCAAGTGACATCTTAAACTGCAAAAATTGCAAAATTTTCGATGGTAAATGTTAATGTTACCCTAGACAATGAATGCAAAAAATAGAGACAATTGAGAATATTAAAGTACCTGCAATAGTCGTCTCGCCCATCATTATCCTCGTCTTTCATGTACCATGTATTGGAATAACCTGGATCAAACCATTCTTCTGAAGGGTTGGGTGAAGTATAGGCTAGTAAATCATCTTTTTCAGATCCAGCGAGAAGACATGAAAGAAATGGCTTTCCATCGGTGCGCACGACCCTATACAAGAAGATTGAGTAAAAATAACTTTCTGCACACTTCCCTAAATTATTTAAGTTTAATAATCTAAGTACACAAGACCCTACATGGATTTGTATAAAAGGAATTGTTGCCCCTTCTACGCATACCTGTGTATCAATGAGGAAGATATTACAGAGGAATAATGGTATACAGTAGTTGAATCACGTGAGCGTCATTTTATGCAATGCTGATATCGAAAGCTTGAAACAATCATGTAGATCTTTTATCAAACTCATATTATAAAAAAATTGTTAATCAATATGTTTGGATTCAATTAGATTTGGATTTACAAAGCCAGTCTATTTACAAACCATGTAATGCAACCGGCTAATATAATTAAAAGGGGAGAGACAATTGATGATCACTGATGATGACTTACCTGCAGAAATCGTTGGGGGCGCCCTGGCCCTGTACATCGACCCACCCACGGAACATCTGCACCATTCCTCGGTCTTTGATGGCGTAGGAGCGGCGGAGAAGCTCACCCGTTGTACCATTCGTTACATCCTGATATATGGGAACTACTGCAGATAGTGTAGATGAGACCGGAGTTGTAGCCCTGAATGTAGTTGGCTGAAGGGTTGTGGTTCCCTCGTTTGGCTGCCCGGGGGTCGTAGTCGTTGAAACACCTAGAAGACAATGATAAAACATGTGAGTTATCGATTATTAGCTGTGTAAGAGTTCATTGATCAATGACGCCTTTCAGCGTCATTTTGATGACCTATATGTCTGCATCAACAAATGGTTCGATCTTTAAAGTGCTATAAAAGGATCCAAGGGACAAGGTAAAATGAATAGCGTAACAATACTTTGAACTACCGGAGGTATGTGGCAAAGCGTGTCCCCGGTTTGAATAGCGCACACGAAGCGTCATTTCGATTGGGTTATAATCTAGGCCTAATCAAGCCGGAGAAGGAAACCGGGCATGTGCCATTTAAAGGAATGTTTAGAGTTCTAGTTCGTTTTGCAGTCACGCTGTGTACGATGTCACATTGACATGCTGTGTAAAGATACGCGCTAGTCACTGATACAAAAGATGTGCGTCAGGAAATGACGCCTCGTGTGCAAAACGAGACCTACATCCGCGACTAAACTAGTTTTTGAGTCGCAGTATGAGTGTGATATGGTGTAAAAACAGATGCAAAAGAACAGTGCATGGGCAGCGGAGCGACTTCCAAAGTGGGGGGGGGGGGGGGGGGGGGGCACCAACAAAAAAGGGTGCTTAATTTCCGGGGGGAAAAAGAGCGCTTTCTGGAGGAAAAAAGGGAAATCTCAAAGCGATAATATACAATTTTTTTATATTTGTATATACCCCTACGTAGAAATCACATTATCAGGGATGATTTCAATATTTGTTTCTTTTTATACACCATACAAGTTATTGCTAAGGCATCATACTTTGCAATTAGGTGTGATGGTCTGAATATTAAAAGGTCGCAGGTTTCAGTGCGAAATATTACATCTTATAAAGATGATAAACCCGATCCTTTTGTGGTTATAAGCACATTATCATAACGGAAGGCCTATGATAAGTATCATAATTATATAATCTATAAATGCGAACGAGCTTTGGGGAAATAGCTCTGAGTCGCTTGAAATTAGGGGCGCGTTTAATGATGAGAGGAACAGGGGACAATTATCTATCGAAAGGGATAATACACTTATTAGAAAAGAAAAGGAGCACGTGTCTAAGTTCAAAGGATAATTATCAGAGGTGAAATGTGGCACTTCTTACACCTACAAAAAAGAGGCACTCACCAGGGATGACAAAAGGCACCTATGAGAACGGGAAATTGGCATTTGTCGACGGAAAAAGGGCACCCATGAAATGTTGATAGGTGCATTTATAAGAGGTGGAAAGGTGCATTTATGAAAAAGGGATAGGTCCCTTATAAAAGGGGCACGTATCATTGTTAAAAGGAAAATATCACACCTAAAAAGGGGCACTGACCAGATATGAAAATGAGCATTAGTTGAACGAAAAGGGGCACCGATCAGATTTTAATTGGTGAATTTACCGGAGGTGGAAGGGGGCTTTGATAAGAAGGGGAAGGGGTCACGTATAACAAGGGCAAAGAGCATTTCAGTTATTAGAATGGAAAAGGGGCACGTGTCAAAATAAAAGAGGCAGTTATTATAGGGGAAAAGGGACACTCATCAGAGATGAGCACTTATCAGGAGGGGAAGTGCACTTGTGAAAGTAAAACGAGTATCTCTCAGGTTTGAATAGTGGCAATGATCGGAGGCGAAGGGGGCATCTATTCCGAAGTGAAAAGGAGTAATTTCTCGTACCTGAAAAGAGTCATTTACCAGAGATTAAAGGGGGCATTTATGGGAAGGGGAAGAGGCTCTTTGTTTTTAATGGGGGCACTTATAATAAGGTGAGCTTATCCGAGTTAAAAAGGTGGTAGTTATCAAAAGGAGACGAGAAACTTTTTACTAAGGAGAAGGGGCACTTGTCAAAGTAAAAGGGGCACCTCTCAGATTTGAATAGGGCAATTATCAGAGGTGAAGGAGGCATTTATCAAAAGTGGAAAGGGGAACTTCTCGTACCTGAAAAGGGGCAAGTACTAGAGATTAAAAAGGGCACTTATGAGAATGGAAAATGGACACTAATTGCAAAGGAAAATGGGAACTTGTCGAAGGAAAATGGGCACGTGTAAAAAAAGAAGAAGAGGGAGCACTCATCAGAGGTAAAGGGGGAAGGGGCACTTTTACAAGTTATTAGGGGCACTTGTCAAAGTAAAAGGGGCACTTTTCCTATGTAAAAGTGGGATATTTTTGGGGGGATTGGAAAAATTAGTGGGGCTCCCCCTTACTATCCCCTCCCCCGGAAGTTCGCCTCTGATAGAAGCATGTATATGCGTGATTATCTTTGGTAATAACGCGTAGGAAAATGATGCCTCGTGTGCAACGGGTATAATAGTTTTGTCTCGTGCCGCGTATCTTAGCTTCCGTGGCGCCAAAGACGAAACGACTTCATGACAGCAAGACATAGAGCGTGCTTTAGAGGTTGGTTTGACAGCAAGACATAGAGCGTGCTTCAGAGGTTGGTTTGACAGCAAGACATAGAGCGTGCTTCAGAGGTTGGTTTGACAGCTAGACATAGAGCGTGCTTCAAAGGTTGGTTTGACAGCAAGACATAGAGCGTGCTTCAGAGGTTGGTTTGACAGCAAGACATAGAGCGTGCTTCAGAGGTTGGTTTGACAGCTAGACATAGAGCGTGCTTCAGAGGTTGGTTTGACAGCTAGACATAGAGCGTGCTTCAGAGGTTGGTTTGACAGCTAGACATAGAGCGTGCTTCAGAGGTTGGTTTGACAGCTAGACATAGAGCGTGCTTCAGAGGTTGGTTTGACAGCAAGACATAGAGCGTGCTTCAGAGGTTGGTTTGACAGCTAGAAATAGAGCGTGCTTCAGAGGTTGGTTTGACAGCTAGACATAGAGCGTGCTTCAGAGGTTGGTTTGACAGCAAGACATAGAGCGTGCTTCAGAGGTTGGTTTGACAGCAAGACATAGAGCGTGCTTCAGAGGTTGGTTTGACAGCAAGACATAGAGCGTGCTTCAGAGGTTGGTTTGACAGCAAGACATAGAGCGTGCTTCAGAGGTTGGTTTGACAGCAAGACATAGAGCGTGCTTCAGAGGTTGGTTTGACAGCTAGACATAGAGCGTGCTTCAGAGGTTGGTTTGACAGCAAGACATAGAGCGTGCTTCAGAGGTTGGTTTGAGATGGTTGTCATTTACAAATAAAACGTGTTTGTTTATACCCCACCACTGCCAACAAATATAAGAAGACGAGTTCAAGACACGAATGCAACGATGTTATGTCACATCGTACTCAAATGTCTGCATTAGGATATCTCGGTTTGCCAACAAACGCGGTGTGCCAAATTTTATTTTGTACGAACATATTTTTTGTACGAACATATTTCTTACAAACATACATCTTAAAAGCGCATATGTTTATTTATAACATAGAATATTTTAATAACGCAAATATATGTTTCAATATCAAATATATTTAAATAACGCATATACATTTATTTATAAACATTGAATATATTTCAAAAATGAACCATATATTTTGCAGGGATCCAGTATATTTAGTTTTGTCCCCCAATATGGCTTTCCATTTACTCCTTCTAGCAGTAAATGTGTATTTTGATAATTGAATAATAAATTTACTTCCATTGCTCTATAATGAAAACCATTATATTAAAAACAACCCTTCTCAAATTAGACCCCCTCTCCTCCCCTTAAGTCCATCCTTCACCATCACCAACAGGACCACCACCACCTCCGGTAAAAATATCCTCGAGGAGTATTTTCGAGGGTCATCTTCCAAATACTTTTTTGGGGTATGGCTTTTTAGGTTGGTGTCGGTCAAAATGTAGGTATAAGAAGTTACGGATTTGTGGAGGGAGGGCATATGGAGGAAGGGGGCCTTAGCCGGTCTGTTCCTCCTCTTAAACCAATGTGGCATGACACATTTTACATTTCGACCCTGAAAACATTTGAAAATATTCGTTTCCCCCCTCTTTTTTGTTGTTGCTTGCTTGCTTGACAGATGTGTTTCTTTTATTATCTTGGTACCCACATTACATGATAACTCCATTTTTCAATTGCTTGTTTTATAAAACCCTTGCATCTATTTTGTTTTTTGTCTCCTACCTTCTTTACATTGCGCTGAGAGGTTTGCTCTAAACCCTTTAAATCCTATCAGGTCGTCACTTGTAAAGCGGATGACGACATAGTATGATGTGATGGTTACAGGGTCGGGAATGGCCGCACCAGAATATACGCGTTCTCTGTCCTGCGTACTGATGTAAACCTGAGATTTGAGATACATGTAAATCAGGTATTTAAAGGGCAAGTCTACTCCAAAAATAACTTATTTACAATAAAAGCAGAAAAATCAGACAAACCAATCAAAACAAGTTTGAGCAAAATCGGATAACTAATAAGAAAGTTATGAATTTTTGAAAAAGTATGTAAAACTATGGAACAATGAGAATCACAACACAATTTGCCAAGATGGTTATCAGTTTGTGACGTCATGTCCTCACAACTTATCAATTGCTTTATATACTTTAATCCCATTAATTTCCCTTTTTATCCCCCAAAACTTGATTTCCCCATGCCTTTGCCCAGGTTATATGATTTGTGTCATATTGCGTGCATGACATTTCCCAAAAACTTATATGAAATTTGAAGAATTGATACTATTTTCTGAATATTGTATTTCATAATTATTGATTTTTATATAAATAGTTTATCAAAATTCATTTTTTCATGATTTAACTGGACATAAATTACTCTTTATTTGTGCATCCACTCATAGAAATATTACTAACAATCTAACTTGGATGCTGGTGTGAAGAAATAAGATTCTTAGGGTGAAAATAGGAAATTTATTTATCAATATAAAGAAAATAATTAGTGGATAGTAAGGACCATACGTCACAGACTCATGACTGAGTTGCCAATTTGTGTAGTGATTTTAACAGTTTTTTATGTCATTAAAAATTCATAACTTTCTTATTGGTTATCCGATTTTGCTCAAACTTGTTTTGATTGGTTTGTCTGATTTTTTGGTACTATTGAAAGTAAAATTTTTTTGGAGTAGACTTGGGCTTATTACTTTCTTTAAACAAAACAACACAAACTTGATATTTGAACCTTATGGCACGAAATCGGTTCAAAGTTTGAGGTCGCAAAATGATCAAAAGCGTAAGTATCCAATCAAATTGATGTGTTTACCCTCTATTAAAACCTAACCTCGCTTAACGTGATTGCCTTGAAATACATCTAAAAATTTGATTTAATTATTGTAAACAAAATAATATACATTTTCTCAACTTAATACGGACCCAGTGGAAAAACCGTTTGAGTTTGATATTTCCTTGAATTCGATGTTTTGGATGTCATGATCCATGTACAATAATTGAAGGGCAACATGACTAGTTAGTAAAACGATTTATTCTGTATTGTGAGCTTAGGCGTACCTGACACGAGTTCCTGCTTCAGGCAATTAGCCTTTCTTTCTGTAGTATTATCGTTTTCAATTACACTCATGTTACCATGGTTACCCTGTATAATTAGCATACTTAAAAAGAAAATTTCTGAAGGGAAAAAAAACGTCCATTTGAAACGAACTAGATCAATTTTGTTGATATACCGTACTGACCTTGTCAAAATTTGTTTCCGTTCTGAAATCTTGAAATGTTATATTGAGTTGACATCGTGGATGCGTTAGATAGATATGCCACCTGATATCTTGTCTGGCAGGATATTTACCATAAGAGTAGTTGGGTGAAGCGATGGAGTACCTGCCACCATCAGAGAGGCTGATGTTACCACCTGTACAAAAACAGTTTGGTTGGAAGTATCTGCATCAAGCATTCTCTTTAGATTCTCTCTATCTCTCTCTCTCTCTCTCTCTCTCTTCTCACCAATAGTTACAGAAGCGACGGACTACTTGACGTCAACATTATACTTGAAAAGGTTCACTCTAACATTTAACGTTTGCTACCTCACAAAGGGTAGTTGGGTGAAGCGATGGAGTACCTGCCACCATCAGAGAGGCTGATGTTACCACCTGTACAAAGATAGGTTGTGCCGAAGTATCTGCATTAATTTATCTTTAGATGGCTCTCCCTCTCTCTCTGTCTCTTCTCACCAATAGTTACAGAAGCGACGGATTACTTGACGTCAACATTATACTTGAAAAGGTTCACTCTAACATTTAACATTTTCTTCAGATCATACCCTCTCCCTTTAATACTCTCCTCTCTCTCTCTCTCTCTCTCCCCCTCTCTCTCTTTCTCTCCCTCACTCTCTCTCTTCCTCTTTCTCTCCCCTCTCTCTCTCTCTCTCTCTCTCTCTCTCTTTCTCTTATTCTCTACCTCACCAGGGGGGGGGGGGGGGTGGTGGAATATTTAATTACAAGTAGAGGGGCTGTTGTCCCATCTAAACAAAATAAGTTGACAAAACTTAAATGCACCTGAAAGATATAGGATATTACATGTTCTTGATAATGATGCACATTTTCACTTCCCTGTTTTTGTACTTCTCTTTTCATCAATGTGTCCCTATTCCCTCTCTTTGTTGTATCTCTAAGATAATGAGATTACTCTGATGTGCTTCATATCATTTACTTGAAAGATAGTCGGCAATAATGAATATGGAGAGGAATCATGACAAAAAGAAATCAGTCAATTTCTGTTAATCTCCGTCCAATTGTTACACATGAGAAGATAAATAAAACTAACCTTGTACATCGATGTAAGGTCCTGGAGTAGCACCTGTATGTGGTTGAACACAATATAACAACATAAACTTGACTTCGTTCAGATCACAATGTCAAGAAAGTAAGAGTGAGAATGAAAAGGTATTCTTATCAATGTGAACATGAAGGAATATTTTGAGGCTAAAAAGACGAAATAAACAATTTGAATTACTCATTTTAAGATGTGGGATCCCACATTGGTTAATAAATCATGAATTAATCTGTGCGTATAATTTCAA
Source organism: Strongylocentrotus droebachiensis (assembly GCA_035222895.1). Lineage (NCBI taxonomy): Eukaryota > Metazoa > Echinodermata > Echinoidea > Camarodonta > Strongylocentrotidae > Strongylocentrotus > Strongylocentrotus droebachiensis. Next base: position 17,813 of record JAVYIG010005777.1, read on the forward strand.
CCAGAATTATTCTAAGTTGGTAAATTCTTAATTGACGCTTTATTTTAGATGATAACGTCGAGTGTTGTGCAAATAATATCTCCATTAAAGAAGAAAGAATAATCTTTGCACCATCGGCGTAGCGTTGGTCCTGCTTCCTATCCCTGTCGAATCGAACTTAGCTAAATCTATGTAACACAACAATCTCTTTAGTTCTAGATCAATGATAAACGATAATTGGGTCTAACTTACGCAGGATAGCCATATCATTATAAGTAATGCCCTTTCTATGTGCCCTGCAAATATTATTACCCTAGTGTCGCCGGTACCCATTTACACCTGGGTGGAGAGTGGCAAATGTGGTTTAATTTCTTGCCAAAGGACATTAGTGTCGGCCTTGAATTAGAAACCTCAACCCTTGGATTGACAGTCAAGGGAATGAACCACTGTACTATGACATATAAAGAAGTGTCACTTACCCGGTACACAAATAGCAGAAATGTAAGCTTTGAAACCCCGGTAATGTGTATCATAGTCCGTCCTGAAGTGGATTATGACGTCATCAGACATTAGTGTGATATTATCTGGTATGACGTCACCAGATAAGTCAGCCAGAGTGTCGTCGAGGGATCCTGATGTACTGATTGAAACCTGTAAAGTAGAACGATAGGTCGTGTAACTTTCATGAAGACTCCCTATTTAGAGGGACAGTGGATGTCCCCCTATAACGGAAAAAGTTCCGCATCAATGAACACGTATGAACCATATTCCATGCTGCTCGCTGCAGAGCTGCATAGAAAATCTATGAGAGTGACTTGACAGATATGAATTTAAAGACTGAAACATCTTTCTATAGAAAGCTAACCCTGAAATTTGTGACAGAATTCTATATTTTCTGCAGTTTCCATTATCTTACAACTCGATTTTGTGTGTAACTTGCATATTCATTATAATCGCGCCTTGATCGAAAGTTTCAGATATGTCTGCGTTATAAATTCATGTACTTTTATTATTAACAACATACTTGGGAAAAGGCTGACATATTTTTTTTGTAGGAATATAAGTGATTCACAGTAAGAATAGGAACATATAGACTAGATCGGACGAGTCATTCTTAGACACTTTCAAGGCAGTTTCGCAATGAGTAACAAGAATTTAATGCAGGACAGGCGTTTTAACAGATGCAGAACTTATCCCACTAACGGAGGACACCATTTGTCCCTCAAAAACGACTGTTTTTGTTACCTGACTTGTAATATGTAAAGGACGCATGCACCTTAACTGAATAATTTACAATTCATGCATTTTTATCAGGCTTGCCATGGTATTAGGAATGATATAAGACGCTTCATCATTAGAATGATCATCATACAATACAATACATTACAATACAATAAAGTCATTTCTATAGCGCTCTTACAAACTAACTGTTGTTTCACAGCGCTTTACATAAAAGTTATCAAAGAATCTATTGTTGATCATGGTCAAAGAGGAGAGTTTTTAGACATTTTTGGAAGACATCCAGCGAAGGTGCTAATCGAATAAAACGTGGAAGCTCATTCCAGAGTCGAGGAGCACATACTTGGAAAGCATTGTCGCCAGCTTTGGTGTATGTTCGAGGAACGTGTAGCAGGGTGCTTTCATATCAAACCTTGTACTAGTATATAGTTCTACATTAAATTCAAATAAATTTAACCAATCTCACAGAATTATGAGCTAGTAGTTTAAAACGTAATGTAGGGGTACGGGACAGATGAAACTATGGAGGTATGAAAATGTTGTAATGATAAGTCATGGGATTAAATTGATAGGCCAATGTAACCATGATACCAACCTTATGAGAGTCAGTTTCTATTTGAAAGTCTTGGAATACAATGGACAGTTGACAGGTTGGTTCGGGCAGAAAGAATCTCCAGATCACATTCTGGTAACTAGGATAGTTGTTGTATGAATAGCCGCGTGAAGCGATGTAATATGTATCTCCACTCGCCATAGATACATTGGAACCTGTATGAGTGAAAACATTTCAAACAAATATTTAAAATATAAAATGTAACATAAATTCACGCACAAGGGAAAATATATCTAATCTGCTTATGTTGTTATCCTAGTTACGTAAAGATACGGTGATATCAGGTCATCGATCCGACAGGGGAAGAAAACATGAAACAAAATATTCAAATAGCTATGAAACTCAAACTCTTAAAGATAAAGACCAGTTATGGGCATGCGATTGCATTGTGAAAGAAACGCTGTGGAATCGACCAGAAAAGGTTGATCATCTAGCATATAAATATTGGTGTGTACTGCAAGGTTCTGGAATCATCAAAATGATAAGAAATTTGGCCAAGTCTTGGTAAAGTTGCAAACACTGTGCACAGAAAGATGTATATGGGACTTTAAACGAACACGTGGCGTAAAAATCCGTCCCGAATTTTACGATGTTACATGACATATTTAGAATATGAAGGCATTTGAAGAGCCATGCTTTTCAGGGAACATGTTTTATCTGATGTTCTTCCACACTTGCATAATAACAATGATAACGCTCACAAATTATTTGTCACCTCTTCCCTGAACTCAACCTTCTCTTTAATCTCCGGCTAATTGTTATAAATGAAAAGATAAATATAACTAACCTTGTACATCGATGTAAGGTTCTGGAGTAGCACCTGTATGTGGTTGAACACAATATAACAACATAAACTTGACTTCATTCAGATCACAATGTCAAGAAAGTAAGAGTGAGAATGAAAAGGTATTCTTATCAATGTGAACATGAAGGAATACTTTGAGGCTAAAAAGACGAAATAAACAATTTGAATAACTCATTTTAAGATGTGGGATCCCACATTGGTTAATAAATCATGAATTAATCTGTGCGTATAATTTCAACAAGAATTATTCTAAGTTGTTAAATTCTTAATTGACGCTTTATTTTAGATGATAACGTTGAGTGTTGTGCAAATATTATCTCCATTAAAGAAGAGATAATAATCTTTGCACCATCGGCGTAGCGTTGGTCCTGCTTCCTATCCCTGTCGAATCGAACTTAGCTAAATCTATGTAACACAAGAATCTCTTTAGTTCTAGATCAATGATAAACGATAATTGGGTCTAACTTACGCAGGATAGCCATATCATTATAAGTAATGCCCTTTCTATGTGCCCTGCAAATATTATTACCCTAGTGTCGCCGGTACCCATTTACACCTGGGTGGAGAGTGGCAAATATGTTTTAATTTCTTGCCAAAGGACATTAGTGTCGGCCTTGAATTAGAAACCTCAACCCTTGGATTGACAGTCAAGGGAATGAACCACTGTACTATGATATATCAAGAAGTGTCACTTACCCGGTACACAAGTAGCAGAAATGTAAGCTTTGAAACCCCGGTAATGTGAAAAACGGTCCGTCTTGAAGCGGATTATGACGTCATCAGACATTAGTGTGATATTATCTGGTATGACGCCACCAGATAAGTTAGCCAGAGTGTCATCGAGGGATCCTGATGTACTGATTGAAACCTGTAAAGTAGAACGATAGGTCGTGTAACTTTCATGAAGACTCCCTATTTTGAGGGACAGTGGATGTCCTCCTATAACGGAAAAAGTTCCGCATCAATGAACACGCATGAACCATATTCCATGCTGCTCGCTGCAGAGCTGCATACAAAATCTATGAGAGTGACTTGACAGATATGAATTTAAAGACTGAAACATCTTTCTATAGAAAGCTAACCCTGAAATTTGTGACAGAATTCTACGTTTTCTGCATTTTCCATTATCTTACAACTCAATTTTGGGTGTAACTTGCATATTCATTATAATCGCGCCTTGATCGAAAGTTTCGGATATGTCCGCGTTATAAATTCATGTACTTTTATTATTATCAACATACTTGGGGAAAGGCTTACATATTTTTTTTGTAGGAATATAAGTGGTTAACAGTAAGAATAAGAAAATATAGACTAGATCGGACAAGTCATTTTTAGACACGTTCAAGGCAGTTTCGCAATGAGTAACAAGAATTTAATGCAGGACAGGCGTTTTAACAGATGCAGAACTTATCCCACTAACGGAGGACACCATTTGTCCCTCAAAAACGACTGTTTTTTTTACCTGACTTGTAATATGTAAAGAACGCTTGCACCTTAACTGAATAATTAACAATTTATGCATTTTTATCAGGCTTGCCATGGTATTAGGAATGATATAAGACGCTTCATCATTAGAATGATCATCATACAATACAATACATTACAATACAATCAAATCATTTCTATAGCGCTCTTACAACCCAAGTGTTGTTTCACAGCGCTTTACATAAAAGTTATCAAAGAATCTATTGTTGATCATGGTCAAAGAGGAGAGTTTTTAGACATTTTCGGAAGACATCCAGCGAAGGTGCTAATCGAATAAAACGTGGAAGTTCATTCCAGAGTCGAGGAGCACATGCATGGAAAGCATTGTCGCCAGCTTTGGTGTATGTTCGAGGAACGTGTAACAGGGTGCTGTCATATCAAACATTGTACTAGTATATAGTTCTACATTAAACTCAAATAAATTTAAACAATCTCACAAAATTATGAGCTAGTAGTTTAAAACGTAATGTAGGGGTACGGGACAGATGAAACTATGGAGGTATGAGAATGTTGTAATGATAAGTCATGGGATTAAATTGATAGGCCAATGTAACCATGATACCAACCTTATGAGAGTAAGTTTTTATATAAAAGTCTTGGAATACAATGGACAGTTGACAGGTTGGTTCGGGTAGAAAGAATCTCCAGATCACATCCTGGTATGTAGGATAGGTGTTGTATGAATAGCCGCGTGAAGCGATGTAATATGTATCTCCACTCGACATAGATACATTGGAACCTGTATGAGTGAAAACATTTCAAACAAATATTTAAAATATAAAATTTAACATAAACTCACGCACAAGGGAAAATATATCTAATCTGCTCATATTTTTATCCTAGTTACGTAAAGATACGGTGATATCAGGTCATCGATCCGACAGGGGAAGAAAACATGAAACAAAATATTCAAATAGCTATGAAACTCAAACTCTTAAAGATAAAGACCAGTTATGGTCATGCGATTGCATTGTGAAAGAAACGGTGTGGAATCGACCAGAAAAGGTTGATCATCTAGCATATAAATATTGGTGTGTACTGCAAGGTTCTGGAATCATCAAAATGATAAGAAATTTGGCCAAGTCTTGGTAAAGTTGCAAACACTGTACACAGAAAGATGTATATGGGACTTTACACGAACACGTGGCGTAAAAATCCGTCCCGATTTTTACGATGTTACATGACATATTTAGAATATTAAGGCATTTGAAGAGCCATGCTTTTCAGGGAACATGTTTTATCTGATGTTCTTCCACACTTGCATAATAACAATGATAACGCTCACAAATTATTTGTCACCTCTTCCCTGAACTCAACCTTCTCTTTAATCTCCGGCTAATTGTTATAAATGAAAAGATAAATATAACTAACCTTGTACATCGATGTAAGGTTCTGGAGTAGCACCTGTATGTGGTTGAACACAATATAACACCATAAACTTGACTTCATTCAGATCACAATGTCAAGAAAGTAAGAGTGAGAATGAAAAGGTATTCTTATCAATGTGAACATGAAGGAATACTTTGAGGCTAAAAAGACGAAATAAACAATTTGAATAACTCATTTTAAGATTTGGGATCCCACATTGGTTAATAAATCATGAATTAATCTGTGCGTATAATTTCAACAAGAATTATTCTAAGTTGTTAAATTCTTAATTGACGCTTTATTTTAGATGATAACGTTGAGTGTTGTGCAAATAATATCTCCATTAAAGAAGAGAGAATAATCTTTGCACCATCGGCGTAGCGTTGGTCCTGCTTCCTATCCCTGTCGAATCGAACTTAGCTAAATCTATGTAACACAACAATCTCTTTAGTTCTAGATCAATGATAAACGATGATTGGGTCTAACTTACGCAGGATAGCCATATCATTATAAGTAATGCCCTTTCTATGTGCCCTGCAAATATTATTACCCTAGTGTCGCCGGTACCCATTTACACCTGGGTGGAGAGTGGCAAATGTGTTTTAATTTCTTGCCAAAGGACATTAGTGTCGGCCTTGAATTAGAAACCTCAACCCTTGGATTGACAGTCAAGGGAATGAACCACTGTACTATGACATATCAAGAAGTGTCACTTACCCGGTACACAAATAGCAGAAATGTAAGCTTTGAAACCCCGGTAATGTGAAAAACGGTCCGTCTTGAAGCGGATTATGACGTCATCAGACATTAGTGTGATATTATCTGGTATGACGCCACCAGATAAGTTAGCCAGAGTGTCGTCGAGGGATCCTGATGTACTGATTGAAACCTGTAAAGTAGAACGATAGGTCGTGTAACTTTCATGAAGACTCCCTATTTTGAGGGACAGTGGATGTCCTCCTATAACGGAAAAAGTTCCGCATCAATGAACACGCATGAACCATATTCCATGCTGCTCGCTGCAGAGCTGCATAACAAATCTATGAGAGTGACTTGACAGATATGAATTTAAAGACTAAAACATCTTTCTATAGAAAGCTAACCCTGAAATTTGTGACAGAATTCTACGTTTTCTGCATTTTCCATTATCTTACAACTCAATTTTGGGTGTAACTTGCATATTCATTATAATCGCGCCTTGATCGAAAGTTTCGGATATGTCCGCGTTATAAATTCATGTACTTTTATTATTATCAACATACTTGGGGAAAGGCTTACATATTTTTTTTTGTAGGAATATAAGTGGTTAACAGTAAGAATAAGAAAATATAGACTAGATCGGACGAGTCATTTTTAGACACGTTCAAGGCAGTTTCGCAATGAGTAACAAGAATTTAATGCAGGACAGGCGTTTTAACAGATGCAGAACTTATCCCACTAACGGAGGACACCATGTGTCCATCAAAAACGACTGTTTTTTTTTACCTGACTTGTAATATGTAAAGAACGCTTGCACCTTAACTGAATAATTTACAATTTATGCATTTTTATCAGGCTTGCCATGGTATTAGGAATTATATAAGACGCTTCATCTTTAGAATGATCATCATACAATACAATACATTACAATACAATCAAATCATTTCTATAGCGCTCTTACAACCTAAGTGTTGTTTCACAGCGCTTTACATAAAAGTTATCAAAGAATCTATTGTTGATCATGGTCAAAGAGGAGAGTTTTTAGACATTTTCGGAAGACATCCAGCGAAGGTGCTAATCGAATAAAACGTGGAAGCTCATTCCAGAGTCGAGGAGCACATGCATGGAAAGCATTGTCGCCAGCTTTGGTGTATGTTCGAGGAACGTGTAGCAGGGTGCTGTCATATCAAACATTGTACTAGTATATAGCTCTACATTAAATTCAAATAAGTTTAAACAATCTCACAAAATTATGAGCTAGTAGTTTAAAACGTAATGTAGGGGTACGGGACAGATGAAATTATGGAGGTATGAGAATGTTGTAATGATAAGTCATGGGATTAAATTGATAGGCCAATGTAACCATGATACTAACCTTATGAGAGTCAGTTTTTATTTGAAAGTCTTGGAATACAATGGACAGTTGACAGGTTGGTTCGGGTAGAAAGAATCTCCAGATCACATCCTGGTATGTAGGATAGTTGTTGTATGAATAGCCGCGTGAAGCGATGTAATATGTATCTCCACTCGACATAGATACATTGGAACCTGTATGCGTGAAAACATTTCAAACAAATATTTAAAATATAAAATTTAACATAAATTCACGCACAAGGGAAAATATATCTAATCTGTTTATATTTTTATCCTAGTTACGTAAAGATACGGTGATATCAGGTCATCGATCCGACAGGGGAAGAAAACATGAAACAAAATATTCAAATAGCTATGAAACTCAAACTCTTAAAGATAAAGACCAGTTATGGTCATGCGATTGCATTGTGAAAGAAACGGTGTGGAATCGACCAGAAAAGGTTGATCATCTAGCATATAAATATTGGTGTGTACTGCAAGGTTCTGGAATCATCAAAATGATAAGAAATTTGGCCAAGTCTTGGTAAAGTTGCAAACACTGTACACAGAAAGATGTATATGGGACTTTACACGAACACGTGGCGTAAAAATCCGTCCCGATTTTTACGATGTTACATGACATATTTAGAATATGAAGGCATTTGAAGAGCCATGCTTTTCAGGGAACATGTTTTATCTGATGTTCTTCCACACTTGCATAATAACAATGATAACGCTCACAAATTATTTGTCACCTCTTCCCTGAACTCAACCTACCTTCTCTTTAATCTCCGGCTAATTGTTATAAATGAAAAGATAAATATAACTAACCTTGTACATCGATGTAAGGTTCTGGAGTAGCACCTGTATGTGGTTGAACACAATATAACACCATAAACTTGACTTCGTTCAGATCACAATGTCAAGAAAGTAAGAGTGAGAATGAAAAGGTATTCTTATCAATGTGAACATGAAGGAATACTTTGAGGCTAAAAAGACGAAATTAACAATTTGAATAACTCATTTTAAGATGTGGAATCCCACATTGGTTAATAAATCATGAATTAATCTGTGCGTATAATTTCAAACTAGAATTACTTTAAGTTGGTAAATTATTAATTGACTCTGTTTTAAAGATGGTTATATTGACTGTTGTGCAAATAATATCTCCATTAAAGAAGAGAGAATAATCTTTGCACCATCGGCGTAGCGTTGGTCCTGCTTCCTATCCCTGTCGAATCGAACTTTGGTAAATCTATGTAACACAACGATCTCTTTAGTTCCAGATTTATGATAAACGAAAACTGGGTCTAACTTACCCAGAATAGCCACATCATTATAAATAATGCCCTTCGTGTGGGTCCTACAAATATTATTACCCTAGTATCCGCCCGGGTGGAGAGTGACAAATATGGTTTAATTTCTTGCCAAAGGACTTTAGTGCCGGGCCTGAATTAGAAACCTTAAAGATAAACACCAGTTATGGTCATGCGATTGCATTGTGAAAGAAACGTTGTGGAATCGATCAGAAAAGGTTGATCATCTAGCATATAAGTATTGGTGTGTACTGCAAGGTTCTGGAAACATCAAAATGATACGAAATTTGGCCCAGTCTTCGTAAAGTTACAAGCACTGTACACAGAAAGATGTATATGGGACTACGAACACGTGCGCGACACGTGCGTTTATCTCTCACACACCAATAGATAAACTAATTTACCAAATATATCAATTAGTAGGCGGTTTCCCGGCAAAATTTGTATCATCATGTATTAGTCAAAACATATTCTTTCACATGATTGGTAATAAGAGCTTCCATTTCATTTTTTGAAATTGGGGCGTTTCCAAAACTGTTTGTTACCTTTAAAGGGAGCGTAGCTTGGCGAATACTGGTTAACGCCATCTACGTCGTATTTGGGACAACTGCACGTAAACAAATGGACTTGATTAACGGTAGTCAGCGACTCAATCTCTACATGGTCAGCGTTAGCCTAGCCTATTCGATAGGCGTCGGGCTATGGCAAGTGTACTAATCGCGTTATGGAGACTGACAGCCGATGTCAGTCTCCATAACGCGATTGGTACACTTGCCATATAGCCCGACGCCTATCGGATAGGCTAGGTCAGCGTTTGCGAAATAGACCGAAGTTCTCCACACGCTTCGGTTTTGCGTATGTTGCATTAGTCCAGAATCTGCCCGGTCCTTTATAATAAGCCAGTTCACGGTTGCAGTCTGAGCATGAGCAGATAAAGGTCATTGCAGAACAAATTTTGAAATACACGGAGACGAAATACTGGATACGTGCTCATGACAGTTATGTAACATTATTCATTCATGCACATTCAGTGCACTCCATGGTACACAGGTGGAAGTATTCTTTGAAAAGGGGGAACAAAGGCTATTTATAAAGCACCTCCATCGCTATAGGAATGATTATTTCAAAATGTACAAAGTGGGACCTCTTCATGTTTTGAAGATCTGTGGATATTCGGGGTCATTGCAGTAAGGTGCTAACCGTGAACTGGTCTATTTCCTACACACTTGATGCAAGCCGTCGAAGATGGCGTTATCAACAAACTCATAATTATGCTCACCATCCCTTTCGCCGGGCGTCCTAATTTAATGATCACGCCATCATCGGCTGGGAGCAAGTAAGTAGGGAGAGGTAGCGTTACATTGGTGTGGTGGAGATCAAAATTAAATAGGCCAGATTCTGGACTAATGTTGCATGCACGTGATTGCTGCGGTCGCGATTGGCCCCGAGTCAGGCCAAGGGAAGACACGTGGTCTCGTCAAGATACACTTCATTTAACCCTTGTATTGACAGTCAAGGGAATGAACTACTGTACTACCACACATCCAGGAGAAATACATACCCGGTACACAGATAGCAGAAACATGAGCTTTGAAACCCCGGCCGCCGTTAGAATAGTCTGTACGGAAATGGATTATGACGTCATCAGACATTAGAGTGAAATTATCGGGAATGACGTCACCAGTTATGTCAGCCAGAGTGTCATCGAGGGATCCTGATGTGCTGATTGAAACCTGTAAAGTAGAACGATAGGTCGTGTAACTTTCACGGAGTGGATGTCCTCCGATAACGAGAAAAATTCCGCACCAATGAACACGTATGCTCCATGTTCCATGCTCACATAAACATTTCTATTAAACGTTAACTTTAACATTTGTGACAGTATTCTACGTTATCTGCAGTTTCCATAGTCTGACTATTAGAATGTATATGTAACTTGCATATTCATTATTGTCGCTCCTTGATCGAAAGATTCGGTTATTTCTGAGTTAAAAATAATATATCATGAACATCCCTTGGGGATAGTCTTACATATGTTTTGTTCGAGGAATATCAGGGTTAACAATCAATGAAGAAATATAGACAAGATCGAACAAGTCATTATTCGACACTTTCAAGGCAGGTTCGCATTTAGTAGCAAGACTTTGATACGGGACAGGCGTTTTCACAGATGCGGAATTTATCCCGCTAACGGAGGACACTATTTGTCCCTCAATAGTGATTGTTTATTACCTAACTTGTAATGGAAAGGACGCCTGCGTTTTAACTGAATGATCTACAATACATCCATTTCGATCAGCCTTGTCATGGTATTGGGAATTATATAAGACGCCTCATCATTCGAAGGATCATCATATTAAACTGTAATGTAGGGGGTACGGAACAGATGAAACTGTAGAGGTATGGAAATGTCTTAATCATTAGTCATAGGACTGTCAGTATGTCCACACACAAAACAAAATTATCCCGAAACTCTATAACGAAACGTCGTATAAAGAATCATCGTATGAATATAGGTGCGCAGTTTGCTACTGCGGTCATGAAATAGAAGTGGAAATGAGAGGTCAGGTCTCCTTTCGCGTGACGTCACGTTAAGCCCCGCCCAGTTATACCGTTCTAGTGTGACTAGTTATACTAGTTACACCCACACACAACACATTCCGTGATTAGGCGTGATTATGCGCTATTCTTTATCGAGTTCTAGTTCGAAACGATGCCCAAACCCGCGTTTCGTTATACGACGTTTCGTTATACGACGTATCGTTAGTAAGCGTCCACACAAACAATTTCATGATATAACTATCCCGAAACGGTATAACTAATCACCCCTAATCAAGGAAAGTGTGGTGTGGGGATACGGGGTGTAATTAAAGGCCAATGTAGCCATGAAACCAACCTTATGATCACTGTATCTCCCAAGTTGAAAGTCTTGGAATACAATGGATAGTTGGCAGGTTGGTTCGGGTAGAAAGAATCTCCACATCACACTCTGTTTTCTAGGATAGCTGTTGTATGGATAGCTGAGTGAAGCGATGTAATACGTATCTCCACTCGACATGGTTACATTGGAACCTGTATGAGTAATAACATTTCAAACAACCGTATCATAAAGAAGATTTCATTTAAATGCATTTATCATGAATCAATTCACAAGGGAAATCTAAATCTGATCTGCTTATATTTTAATCTTAATGCGTAAAAATACCGTTATATTAGGTCATCGATACGACAGAGAAAGAAAACTTGAAACAAAACCTTTAAATAGCTATGAAAACTAAAAGTATTAAAGCCCCTCTGCACTACTTTGGCCAGGAGGGCTTAGAAGGATAAGCGTGGTTACTGACATGTGGTTATCTCATTAACTCAGCTCTTAATTAACATAAGAAAAAGAGGATCATGGGGGACCAACGGGCACCGCTTAGGCATTGTTTTCTATATAGAGGGAGCAAGTAGCTACAAGTAGTACAGTGGGGATTTAAAGTCGCAAAGTGGGAATCATCAGTCAGCACTGATTAATGTGTCTTTATCCACTAGAACGCGCAGTTATTCCCTAATTTGGGATAATTGTGTAAATGTTAATAAAGCCTAGATAAACTCAATCATATAGGAGAGTTTTATATATTCATTATCACTAGCTGGCGTAGAGGTAAATCCCTGTTCATGGAATTCCATCAATGGCACTCACAAAACAATAATTAAAAATCTGATTTCTTAAATATGATAGACCATCCTTCACATGCGCATGCACCGGGTGGAGTTGAGGATTGAAATGGGTAATACAAATGTTGCAATTTATTTTTGAGTTTCTGATGGTATAACTCTATTATCGAATAAACATTTATTGAGTTGCATTAAAGAGAACTGTTGCTGAGCTAGCGCCATGAGCGTCCCTGTACGGTGTGTGCGCTCTATAAGTTTACACTATTATTATAAATATTATTATTAAATAATAAATAATAATAATAGCTAGTTCTTATATAGCGCTTTTCAGGACCGAAGGCTCTCTCAAAGCGCTTTACAGATATATATATATATATATATTATTACCATTCACAAAATTAACTTTCAACATTCAACACTTTTACACACTTGGATCATTGAGATATGTAGAAGTACTGTTTTACTTACCGATTACATCAACATACGGTTGAGTAACATCTGTTTGGGAAGAGATTAATACGATTTGATTAGAAATGTGCCTTCCCTAATTAATTGTTGATTTACTTCAAAACGAATGTAATATTACACTTCTCGCTAATTCTCTCAGGAGACGGATCGTTATAAAACATGCCACAATAGTGATCTTCATACTTTTTCGTTGCCTCATATATTTTATGAGACGCGAAATTTATTGATATATTTTTTTCCTAGAAGTGTGGTTGTATGGGTTTGCGTGTATGTGTGTGCGTGTTTGTGTTTGGGTGCGTGTGTGTGTGTGGAGGGGGGGGGGCTGGATGTGGGTCTGTGTATGTGTGGTAGTGCATGCAATTAATATAAATCAACCTGACGTGAATAGACTTAGGCTGACTTAGAATAGACTGTTTTACTACACATCAGTCAAGTATACCACGACAATCCATGTTAATATTATAATAGATAATCCCTAGGTCACATTTGCCGCGGCGGCCATGCAGTCTAAAATATCTACAGTCAATAGCAATTATAGGGCCGCCGCAGCATTACCACGGTCACATACAGTAGCGGTCACATATGCTAGTGTAGCCGAACGGTGTATTTTAATTTGTGGAGAGAGAAACCTGCGGCTGCCGTACGGCCTTTGAAGTGTTGACGCACGGCCGCCTTTGGTCGTCCCTGCGGCGGTCGTAGGTTTTTGACAAATACTATGGCGCCCGCAAGGCCACCGTACGTGCGCCGTAGGGTCGCCTTAGGGCACCCGTAGAATTCCAGCTGCCACCTCAATTTGTTTTGGGTCCGCAAAAGTCAACTATAATTCATAAGACTCTAGAGCAGCCGCACGGCGAACGCAAGGCCACTACGTCCGACGTGTGGTCGCCGTGGAACCGCTCTACGGGATGGCTACGGCGTGTCTAATCGCTACGGCGAACCTAGAAATGAAAACAGTTATAACTCCGCCTTATAATCCCACGGCCACCCGTACGGCATGTGAAGATAGGGATACGCCCTAGGGTGACCCTGAGGCCACCGCAGATTCTTTGCGGCCGCCGCAAGTATCTCTCGATTTCGGGGGCGTACGACCACCGTATCCTAGCCGTAGAGCAAATGTGACCGAGGCATTACCAGCTATAATTTCATTTCATGGTATCCGATCTATCAAAGAGACTTTACACACCCGGTCCAATCACAATCATCTAGATTGCTCTAGAACATATCGTGTGTCAGGAACAAGAAAAAAACGTTAATTCATATACAGTTACACAGCGGCCCTGCTGGCTCTGAAAAGACGAGGTCATGTTATCGTATCTGATCAATTACCTGATTCACAATCAGCGTATAGATGAGCTTTGAATCCTCTGCTGACATCAGGGCCATAGTTCGTGTTGCTGATGAACCTAATGAGAACATAGTCTGATGTGATGGTTATAGGTTCCTTTATGACGTCACCATATAAGACAGCACGAAGGGAGTCTAATGAAGCAGATGAACTGATCTCAAGCTATGTCAATGAATGAAGAGAGTGTGAAGAAAAAGATTAAATAAATGGATCCCATTTGCGATAATAATCATAAAGACATTCCATAAACATAAGGAGGTGCGATTTGCCTTTACCCTAAACAGTTCTAAACTTAACTACAGGGTCAGATAACAGGTCTTTAAAATAAAAGTTTAATGAAGTAATGACGGTTTAAGAAACAATAGGGATGATGCCCCCATTTGAAGAAGAAAAAAGAGATTATGGGTAACCAAAGCCCATCCAGACATAAAATGAAACCCCATCCTCCAGTTGCATTTCTCTTTCTTTATCTCTCACATCAAGTCCTTTTCAATATAGGAAATGCCATAACAACAGAGCCAAAATGACTAATAGGTTTTTATAATATTTCGATTTAAACAAAAAACGAAGAAAACAAAGTTTTAAATCCAGTCCATAATCAAATGCTGGGCTTAGAAAGAGGGCATAAGAGAATCTTTCAGTTGACTTAAAGTTACGAGGAAACTCTTGAAGGGATTATAAAATTAGTATCTTACAGTGGAAATTCAAAGAAATCACAAATATGTCAACTAATGTATCACTAGAAACTGGTAAGCTAACAGATGGCCATCGTAAAAGTTTTAGGTCAACTACATATCGGGTGATTTATAAAAATACAAATACAACCACCTCCATAGCATCTGGGATATACGAGATATTCGCCTGAAAAATAACGATGTTTTAATGACGTCACATAATGGACCAATACTGCCCAAGCAGATGACATCCCATAATGAATAAACATAATTGCAAAGCTATTATTTCAAACCATTCAAAAGGGGATATGAAACCGATTCTGATAACTAAAATCTTTTGCTTGTAAATACACAGGATAGGGGTTAATTAACAATCAAAGAATCCAGACTTTCATATTGAAAAAAAAAACGAATGATATAAGGACGACATTTGTTCCCTCTTGAAACGCCGAACATACCGCAGTGTGTGCAGCTGAATATACAATGGCGTCTTATTTTGTTTACAAGCGACAGATTCCTTTATTTTTGTATCGCTGCATTTGCCATTAAAATAAATCCATGCGCGGGGTTTAGAGTGAGGCAATATATTATACATTTAGCCTGACGGTAGTGAAGTAAGAGAAAAAACTCAAAAGAAGATGAAAGAACAGGCACTGAAAATGTGTGAGATGTCATGGGACATCGTCTGCTTTTGTAAATCATGTCCATCCTGTGATCTCACATATCTCAGCAGCGTTCGGAGAGCTCTTCATGTGCTATGCCGGAGTTTAAGCGTTTTGTAATTTAAAATAATCATTACTTCGAATGTTTTCAAGCATTGAATTTTGATGACCTTGTCGAATTAAAGTTTCAACTTTGCAAGAATGAAAATAGTTTTTCAAACCAATGAATATCTACTTTAAGACCAGTGCACCCCGTCCCCATTCCGCCCGCCCCACAACAAGACTCATATATATCACACGAAATTCAGGATGAATGATAAGTAAGATCATTTACCTTGTCATAATCCGATCTTGTTGTAAAATTATCAAAATCGATGGTAAGTTGACAATCAGGTTGAGGGAGTTTGATAAGCCAGATCCTAAATATGTAAGGAGGATGGTTTTGAGGGAAGTCGGGTGATGCGATGGTGTAGGAATCCCCGCTTGATAGTAATATACCAGAGCCTGAATAAAAGATTGAGACATACGTTAGCTTTGTATCATTACCTATTTTCGGTCTTTCACCAAAAAAAAAGGAAACGTCATTAAAGAACTTAGTTTCTATTGACATATTATTTGTTATCTTTGGCATCATGCATGTGTCATCATACATTTCATTATTTTGTTTTAATAAAATAGCGTTGCTCTCTGAGTGTTTAATTGTTTTTTTAAAGATGCCATATACAGATTGAATATAAACGTTTTTCAGTTGTGCTGTAGGCTTATTATTGAATGTTTGAGCCTCTTCAGCAATTTTTTTCTCCAGATTCTTATAAATAAGATTTTGTTTTATTGGAAGTCGCTGCTTCACATAACAATTCTTACTGCATAAGAAACATCATATATTGACTTCTAGCTAGGTTCTTGAAAGGATATATTATTACAATAGTATTAACTAAATATCCGGGAAAATAATGCTTGATTATCTGTATATTTACCTATTGTGTCGATGTATGACTGGGTGTTTACATCTGTGAGAGATTGGGTAAGAAGTAAAAAGTTCAGTTGTTATTTAATGGCAGGAAAAAGGTTCTATCGGTCAACCGTACTTTTTCTAAGCAACTATGTTTCAAGTTTTCAAGTTTATTTGTTCCACATTTAACACAAAATTTAGATATACATACAAAATATTTGTTTAAATTTATATGTATATACAGTGCGTCCAAGAAAAAACGAAACCGAGAATTATCGATGATTTATCATAACTTAATAACAATTATAATTAATAAACTAATTAATGACACATATTCGTAAATCTTAGATCCTCCTCTTTCATTTGATGCAACTCATATGATGCATATTCCACGCATTAGTGATTAAAAACAATTTGAAAAAAGGGTACCAAAAATTCATCTAGCGAACGGTATTTGTATTTCAAAGAGATAATCATATTTCTAGAAAGTTCATATGGCACCTCAATCAGGAAAAATGAACCAGTAATAACAATGTTCTGTTTGTTTAAAGCAATGCTTGCATTTCCATAATTTTATTAAACGAATTCGTTTTCACTGGCTGCGTACCATAGCAAAAAACAAAGTTGACAACAGATTTAACTTCGTTTCGTTGACGATCAGCCATGCATGAGTCTTTGGTCAACTTTGTTTGTTGTTAGGGCAGGGCTGCCAGTGGAACGGAATCGTAAATTATGAGAATTATGTCTGCAAAGTTTAGGATATAAAGAACCGTGGATGAATTTATGAAGCCATTCATATGGATAATAAAAAGAAACGGACCCAAAAGGAGCCTTGTGGTACCCCACATATTATTGATAGAATACGTGAGTTACAATCATTAATAGAAGCAAATCGGGTCCTATTGGTTAGGTTATTTCTGAACCACTCCAAGGCCGTTTAATATATATCCTATCATTGAGACAGTTTAACCAATGACGGATCATGATGTTTGGGGTTATGTTTAACCAATAGCGGACAGGGTTATGATTAAGCAATAACGTATCAGAGCAAGTTTAACCAATGCCCTTTCAGAGTAAAGTATCCACTTTCATTTCGGATTGTGTTTGGCCAATCACGAATCAGAACACTCATCATACTCATAAAAAGCAAAAGAAACATACGTGCACAAATAATATATTCACATATAATTAAAAAGTAAAAGAGTTTGGAGACAATATAACGATTTTAAAAACCTTTACTATTTTGGGTGATTGAGGGAGAGAGACAGAGAGAGAGAGAGAGAGAGTAGAAAAAGAATGGTAGATGTAGAGGAAAAGAAAACAAAAACCCACCGTGGTTTTAAATTACCAACGACAGTATAACATACCTTGATCACACGTAGGCCTTAGAACAGCACTGAATCCATGAGATGTAGGATTACTGTGGTCGTCTGATCTAAACCACATCCACACAACGTTTGAATCTATATCAAACCACCTCGGTATGGTCGCCTGGGTGTCAGTCAAGTTCCAAATCTATAATGGACCAAGATGACAATAAGTAAAGATGAGGAATGAAAATTGACAGAAAAACACTGTACTTAGTTTTTCGTTTCCGAAAATGGGAGAATTTAACAAAGAACAATAATCATTACTAGGAGTTTTTTGCTTATTATTGTTATTACTTATCTTTCCCCCTATACCTGGCTACCATTTTGCGAATATAACCATCCTGCCATTGTGTGGTTTCATTCATTATTTCTTTATTTAGTTATTTTGTTGTTGTTAATATAACTACTCATTTGTATTAATTCTAACTATCTGCCCGGAAAGAAATGATGAAATAAATAAGTTACTTTACATGATTTGTAGATGTATCGTTTCCTGATCCGATCTCTAGAACCTCTCCAGGAACCTCCGCATTGAGGGTACGAAATTCAATCCGGACAGTACAGTTCTGCGGAGCTTTTACAATCCAGGTATGGAAATCTTCAACGTCACCAAAATATGCCCTGTAATTAGGTGTCCAGACGTTCAACGACCCGTTACGTCCAAGTTCGATCACGTTTTCTGTAACAAAAAAATAAAATAACGTCTTCCTTAAATGGACCCACTTTGGACCAATATCATCTTTCCGTTCTCCAAATAGCGCATTGTCGCTATTGGCCCAGTTTTGCCGACGGGGGCGCAATCGCAGCATGTGTCATCATCCGTTAAAAAGGCATAGTAGTGGGCTCTCATTGGGAATTTAACACCATTTGGGTGTTTACCCAATAACAGGTCTTGTCAATCACCGGGAGTGGCATCAATTTGTATGACCACCAGACCTTACATGATGCTCTGCATTTTCCCCCGATAGCCCCATATGGAAAAGTAATAATTTGACATTTCCCTCGCCCGAAGACTCTCCGAGAGACTAAGGTGTCTTTCTTGATGGGCCCACGAGTATGCTGTTCGCGAGACTTGTACACCCATTACTTGTGGTTCCATTGAGTCTGGTGTCAGCGAATGTTGACCTACTACACATGGAAACTGACTACCAAGTCCCTTTAAGTCGCACATTGCTGGTTAATGCATCCATGTTATCCAACCAGAATATTCGCTGAAATGCCTTTAATGTGTATGTTTTCTAATTTGTAATTATTTGTAACTATGTACATGTGACTAATACTAAGGACGCCTTCCCCTCCCTCCATTAAAAAAGTATTGGAAATAAGACCTACCCTGTACAGTAAGAGCTGTCGTATAGTTGACTGCAGCAGCTAAGTTACTTGCTTCACATGTGTAGCGACCATCATGTACAATAGTAGCATCAGCTATCTCTACGGAGCTAGAGAAAGCACCATTTACAAACTCAATTCCAACTCCATCTGGAATAGCTTCACCATCTTTTAGCCACCAGAGGTGAAGAGGGAGGTCACCGCGTAGTACAGTACACGTAATTCGAGTCGGTAGACCACGTCGAATGGTTAGGGCCAATAGGGCAATTATCAGAGGTGAAGGAGGCATTTATCAAAAGTGGAAAGGGGAACTTCTCGTACCTGAAAAGGGGCAAGTACTAGAGATTAAAAAGGGCACTTATGAGAATGGAAAATGGACACTAATTGCAAAGGAAAATGGGAACTTGTCGAAGAAAAATGGGCACGTGTAAAAAAAAGGGGGGGAGCACTCATCAGAGGTAAAGGAGGAAGGGGCACTTTTACACGTTATTAGGGGCACTTGTCAAAGTAAAAGGGCACTTTTCCTATGTAAAAGGGGGATTTTTTGGGGGGATTGGAAAAATTAGTGGGGCTCCCCCTTACTCTCCCCTCCCCTGGAAGTTCGCCTCTGATAGAAGCATGTATATGCTTGATTATCTTTGGTAATAACGCGAAGGAAAATGATGCCTCGTGTGCTACGGGTATAATATTTTGTCTCGTGCCGCGTATCTTAGATTTCCGTGGCGCCAAAGACGAAACGACTTCATGACAGCAAGACTTAGAGCGTGCTTCAGAGGTTGGTTTGAGATGGTTGTCATTTCGAAATAAAACTTGTTTGTTTATACCCTACCGCTGCCACCAAATATTAGAAGACGTTGAAGACACGAATGCAACGATGTCATGTCACATCGTACTCAAATGTCTGCACTAGGATATATCGGTTTGCCAACAAACGCGGTGTGCCAAATTTTATTTTGTACGAACATATTTTTTGTACGAACATATTTCTTACAAACATACATTTTAAAAGCGCATATGTTTATTTATAACATAGAATATTTTAATAACGCAAATATATGTTTCAATATTAAATATATTTAAATTACGCATATATATTTATTTATAAGCATTGAATATATTTTAAAAATGAACCATATATTTTGCAGGGATCGAGTATATTTAGTTTTGTCCCCCAATATGGCTTTCCATTTACTCCTTCTAGCAGTAAATGTGTATTTTGATAATTGAATAATAAGTTTACTTCCATTGCTCTATAGTGAAAACCATTATGTTAAAAACAACCCTTTTCAAATTAGACCCTCTCTCTCCTCCCCTTAAGTCCATCCTTCACCATCACCAACAGGACCACCACCACCTCCGGTAAAAATATCCTCGAGGAGTATTTTGGAGGGTCATCTTCCAAATACTTTTTTGGGGTATGGCTTTTTAGGTTGGTGTCGGTCAAAATGTAGGTATAAGAAGTTACGGATTTGTGGAGGGAGGGCATATGGAGGAAGGGGGCCTTAGCCGGTCTGTTCCTCCTCTTAAACCAATGTGGCATGACACATTTTACATTTCGACCCTGAAAACATTTGAAAATATTCGTTTCCCCCCTCTTTTTTGTTGTTGCTTGCTTGCTTGACAGATGTGTTTCTTTTATTATCTTGGTACCCACATTACATGATAACTCCATTTTGCAATTGCTTGTTTTATAAAACCCTTGCATCTATTTTGTTTTTCATCTCCTACCTTCATAACATTGCGCTAAGAGGTTCGCTCTAAACCCTTTAAATTCTGTCCGGGAGCCACTTGTAAAGCGGATGACGACATAGTATGATGTGATGGTTACAGGGTCGGGAATGGCCGCACCAGAATAGACGCGTTCTCTGTCATGCGTACTGATGTAAACCTGAGATTTGAGATACATGTATATCAGGTATTTAAAGGGCAAGTCCACTCCAAAAATAATTTACTTACAATAAAAGCAGAAAAATCAGACAAACCAATCAATAAAAGTTTGAGCAAAATCGGATAACTAATAAGAAAGTTATGAATTTTTGAAAAAGTATGTAAAACTATGGAACAATGAGAATCACAACACAATTTGCCAAGATGGTTATCAGTTTGTGACGTCATGTCCTCACAACTTCTCAATTGCTTTATATACTTCAATCCCATTAATTTCCCTTTTTATCCCCCAAAACTTGATTTCCCCATGCCTTTGCCCAGGTTATATGATTTGTGTCATATTGCGTGCATGACATTTCCCAAAAACTTTTATGAAATTTGAAGAATTGATACTATTTTCTGAATATTGTATTTCATAATTATTGATTTTTATATAAATAGTTTATCAAAATTCATTTTTTCATAATTTAACTGGACATAAATTACTCTTTATTTGTGCATCCACACATAGAAATATTACTAACAATCTAACTTGGATGCTGGTGTGAAGAAATAAGATTCTTAGGGTGAAAATAGGACATTTATTTATCAATATAAAGAAAATAATTAGTGGATAGTGAGGACCATACGTCACAGACTCATGAGTGAGTTGCCAATTTGTGTAGTGATTTTTACAATTTTGTTTATGTCATTAAAAATTCATAACTTTCTTATTAGTTATCTGATTTTGCTCAAACTTGTTTTGATTGGTTTGTCTGATTTTTTTGGTCCTATTGAAAGTAAATTATTTTTGGAGTGGACTTGGGCTTATTACTTTCTTTAAACAAAACAACACAAACTTGATATTTGAACCTTATGGCACGAAATCGGTTCAAAGTTTAAAGTTGCAAAATGATCAAAAGCGTAAGTATCCAATCAAATTGATGTGTTTACCCTCTATTAAAACCTAACCTCGCTTAACGTAATTGCCTTGAAATACATCTAAAAGTTTGATTTATTGTAAACATATATAAATGTTCTGAACTTGATACGGACCCAGTGGAAAAACCGTTTGAGTTTCATATTTCCTTTTAAATTGAATTCGATGTTTTGGATGTCATGATCCATGTACAATAATTAAAGGGCAACATGACTAGTAAGTAAAACGATTTATTGTGTATTGTGAGTCTAGGCGTACCTGACACGAGTTCCTGCTTCAGGTAATTAGCCTTTCTTTCTGTAGTATTATGGTTTTCAATTACACTCATGTTACCATGGTTACCCTGTATAATTAGCATACTTAAAAAGAGAATTTCTGAAGGGGAAAAACGTCCATTTGAAACGAACTAGATCTATCCTGTTGATATAACATACTGACCATGTCATTATATGTTTCCGTTTGGAAAACTTGAAATGTGATGCTGAGTTGACATCGTGGATGCGTTAGATAGATATGCCACGTGATATCTTGTCTGGCAGGATATTTACCATACGGGTAGTTGGGTGAAGCGATGGAGTACCTGCCACCATCAGAGAGGCTGATGTTACCACCTGTACAACAAAAAGGTTGTGTCGAAGTATCTGCATTAAACATTCTCTTTAGATGGCTCTCTCTCTCTCTCTTTATTTCTCTCTCTTGCTACCCCACAAGGGATAGTTGGGGAAGCGATGAAATATTTTTTCACAAGCAGAGGGGATGATGTTATGACCTAAACAAAATAAGTTGACAAAACTTTAGTATGGATAGCTGAGTGAAGAGATGTAATATGTTTCTCCACTCGACATAGTTAGGTTGGAACCTATATGAGTGAAAGCATTTCAAACAACTTTATAATAAAGGAGATTTTATTTAAATGCATTCAACATAAATTTATTCGCTAGGGAAAAATTAATCTGATCTGCCTATATGTTTATCCTAATTACGCAAAGATACGGTGATATTAAGTCATCATTCCGACAGGGAAAGTAAACAAGAAACACAAATCTTCAAATAGCTATGAAACTAAAAGTATTAAGGTCGCAAAGTGGGCATCAACAGTCCGCACTGATATATATGTCTTCTTCCTCAATAAACTAGTGTTCATCTATTAGAACGCGCAGTTATTCCCTAATTTGGGATTATTTTATACATTATCACTAGCGGGCGTAGGTAAAACAGTCTTCATGGAATTTCATCAATGGCACTCACAAAACAATAACTACAAATGTGATGTCTCAAAGATAATAGACTATCCTTCATATGCGTATGCAAAGACTAAATCATTCACGAAATTAACTTTTAACATTCAACTCATTTACACAATAGGAGCATTGAGATATGTAGAAGTACTGTTTTACTTACCGATTACATCAACATACGGCTGAGTATCATTCGTATCTGAAGAGATAAAAATGAGTTGGTTAGAAATGAGCCTTCTCGTATAAGTTGTTATATATATATATATATATATACATATATATATATATAATTTCAATACGAATGTAATATTATACTTCTTGCTAATTCTCTCAGGAGACGGATCGTTTATATCAAACATGTCAAAATAGTGATCTTCATACTTTTACATGCCTCATATTTCATGAGACTCGAAATAAATTGATATAAAAAACTTGTTCAAGAAGTGTTACTTTATCTGTGTGTGTATATGTGTGCGTGTTTATTTACGTATAGTTATGTATTGATATACAAAACATTCATATGGAAGTTTTACCGTCCAAATCTTAAGAGTTATTATGAAAATGGTAAGAATAGTTTAACCATTTATCCAGGGGTGGTGAAGCGACTTCTAAAGTGTTGGAGGGGGAGGGGGACCAACAAAAAAAGAAGGGCACTTTCTGAAGAGAAAAAAAGGGCACCTACAAAGAACAATCTCAAAGCGAAAATATCATTTTTTTTTGTTGGTTTAAACATTGGTATATACCCCTACGACGATTTCTATATATGTTTTTTCTTTATACATCATAAAAGATATTGCTTTTATTAAGCATCATACTTTGCATTAGGCTTGATGGTCTGAAAATTTATTTGTTAGAGGGCAATGCGAGCTAGGAAAGATTTTAAGATTTATGAAGTCGCAGTGCAAAATATTACATCTTATAAAGAGGACAAACCCGAATCCTGATGGGGTTATAAGCACATTCTCATATTTGAAGACTGTAAAGACCTTTGGTATTAAGTATCACACAAATATCATATATAAATGCGAGTGAGCGTAGCGAGCGAGCTTTTTGGGGGAAATTGCTCTTAGTCCTTTGAAATTAGGGGCGCGTTTAATGATGAGAGGAAAAGGGGACACTGATCGAAAGGGATAAGACACTAGCCTTATTAGAAAAGAAAATGAGCACGCGTCAAAGTACAAATGGTAATATTCTTACACCTTTGCAATTTGAGTTGGACTAGCGGCACGCTCTCTTGGTCAGCTGTCTGTCTTCGCCTACAATCTCGCTCAGACGACCTCGATTCGAAACTGAGCCACGCCTTTCGGATGGTGACGTTAAAGGTCGCTCCCATGACGTAAATAATCATATCTGATTGATACACGTCTGTAAAAACCCAATTACACGCACATACACACAGACACACCTACAAGAAGAGCGCTAAGAGACTTCGGTGATAAGCGCGTTATAAGCACCGTTTGTATTATTATTATTAATAAGAGGCACTCAACAGGGATGATAAAAGGCACTAACATGTAGGAGAATGGGAAATAGGCATTTGTCGACGGAAAAGGGGCCCCCATTAAATTTTAATAGGGGCATTTATGAGAAGTGGAAAGAGACATTTATGAAAAGGGGATAGTTTCCTTATTAGAAAAGTGGCACGTATCAATTTTAAAAGTGAAAATATCAGAGGTGAGAAAGGGCACTTATCGCACCTGAAAATGGGCACTGAACAAATATGAAATAGGCACTTATAATAAAGGAAATTATAAGGGGATAGTGGGTTTTTATGAAAAGCGAAAAATGGCTCTTATTATGAAGAAAACGAGGCACATGTTAGAATAAACAGGGAACTTTTATTAGAGATGAAACGGGGTCACTATGAGAAAAAGAAGGGGCACTTAAAAGAAGGAAAAAGAGCATTTATTCAAAAAGTACCTAAGAGGATACTGAAGATAAAAAAAGGCACATATGAGAATGGAAAATGGACACTTAGCTCTCAACCAGTTCGGTTTTAAAGCCAAACATGGCACTGACATGTGTATATTTGAAAGTTATTATTGCAAGTTATCGTAGGGGGGGGGGGGGGGGGTAGTGAGCACTATTTTTATTTATTTATTTTTTTTTTTTTTTTTGGGGGGGGGGCCTTGCAAAAATGTGCACCCCCCCCCCCTCGAGCGCCAGGGAGGGGGGGGGGGGGGTCCATCTTCAAAAAAAGGTAAAATTAACGTTAACAAATGTAAAAATACACTTTTTTTCCAGGGGGGGGGGTGGAGGGGGGCTGGGCCCCTCCCCCCTGGATTTGCCACTGTTCCTAAGTACCTGATTAGGATACTCGTGTTTTGGTATACCCATCAAACAATGATGGCTAGATGGGGAAGTAGTGTGTCTGAACCATTCCATGTCAGTGGTGTTAGACAGGGAGGTATTCTTTCTCCCTTTCTCTTTAACCTATCATGGATGGTCTTTCCGACAATTTGAATGCTTGTAAAAAAGGCTGTATAGTTGGCAGTATAGCAGTCAATCATTTAATGTATGCAGATGACCTCGTTATTATTAGCCCGTCAACTGCTGGGTTGCAGAGTTTGCTCAAGGTTTGTTCTGATTATGGATATGATAATGATGTCAAGTATAATGCGAAAAAGAGTCATGTTATGATAATTAGATGTAAGGAACACCGTAGATTGGTATTCCCGGATTTGTATGCCTCCGTTACGAAGTAGCCGGAGGCATTATGTTTTCGGGTTGTCCGTCCGTCCGTCCGTACGTCCGTACGTCCCGTTCTCGTGATCGCGTTATCTGAAGAACCAATTGATGGATTCCTGTCAAACTTTGGTCATGTATGTATCTTGCAGAGCCAATGAATTGATTAGATTTTGGGGTCACGAGGTCAAAGGTCAAAGGTCACAGGGCTCATTATGTATGCAAAAACAGCTCGTGATCACGTTTTCTGAAGAAACGATTAATGGATTACTGCCAAACTTTGGTCATGTATGTATCTTGCAGAGCCAATAAACTGATTAGATTTTGGGGTCACGAGGTCAAAGGTCAAAGGGCTCATTATGTATGCAAAAACAGCTCGTGATCGCGTTATCTGAAGAAACGATTAATGGATTCCTGCCAAACTTAGATCATGTTTGTATCTTGCAGAGCCAATGAACCGAGTAGATTCTTGGGTCAAAGGTCAAAGGTCAAAGGTCATGGACTCATTATGTATGCAAAAATAGCTTGTGAACGCATTCTGATTAGAACTGACAGATGGATTACTATTTAACTCAGGACATCTTGCAGAGCCAATGAACTGAGTAGATTTTAGGGTCATAAGGTCAAAGATCAAATGGTCGTATGAGAAATTGCTTGTAATCACAATATTCTGAGAACCTGTTAATGGATTACAATTGAACTTGAATTTGTAAAATTTCTTCTGTTTTGGTTTGTAAAATTGCTCTATGACGGCGGCATCATTTTCGACTGCGCGCAGTCGAAGTTCCATCTAGTTATTTATGTGGAGCTAAACTCAATGAGTGTACAGAGGTCATGTATCTTGGTCATTTCTTTACTGAGGACCTTTGTGATGATAAAGATATTAGTCGACAGTGTCGTAAATTATATGCTCAAGGTAATATGCTCGTTAGGAAATTTCATATGTGTTCTCCGGATGTGAAGGTGGCATTATTTAGGGCATACTGTACACCTTTGTATACTGCGCATCTGTGGAGTAATTTTAAGAAGAGCTTACTGTGGCCTATAATGATGCCATGAGAATGCTTCTTAGGGTACCTAGATACTTTAGTGCTAGTCAAATGTTTGCTGAGTTGAATGTTCCAGTCTGTTCGGCTGTATAACGTAATTTCATGTATAAGTTCATTCAGAGAGTGGATGTCTCTGAGAAAGGTATTATAAAGGTATTAGTGAACCCCTCGTATAGTTGCCTTAGGTACACATCGGGCCTCTGGAAATTTTGGCTTAATAGCCTGCTGACACCTCGGAATTGATCATATTTTGCATGATGTTACCAAGGATTATCCAGCCTCGCATGGTTGCAGTATAGTCCTTAGTCCGTGTTGCTTGTTATAACATCTAGTTATCTATTATCAGTATAGACTTTAGGCATTCTATCCAATCGCATCATGCTTTGTTATACTGTATATAACAGTCACGTATACCGCGACAATCCAAGTTAATATTAGAATAGGTGACTAGCTATTATTTTACAACCCGATCGGATTACAATCTTGGTAGATTGCTCTAGAACATTATATCGTCTGTTTAGAGCAAGAAAAGCTTCAACAAATACATTTACACAGCGGCCCTTCGAGCTCTGAACAGACGATATCATTGTATCGTATCTGATCGATTACCTGATTCACAGTCAGCATATAGATGAGCTTTGAATCCTGTGGTGATATCAGGGCCATAGTACGGTCTGCTGCTAAACCGAATGAGAACATAGTCTGAAGTGAAGGTTATTGGTTCCGGTATGACGTCACCATATAAGGTAGCACGAACGGTGTATAATGAAGCAGATGGACTGATCTGAAGCTATGTGAATGAATGAAGAGGTTGTGAAGAAAAGGTTAAATAAATGGATCCCATTCGCAATAATTAGTATAACTACATTCCATGAGCTTAAGTAAGTGCGATTTACCTTCGCTCTACAGAGTTCTTAACTTAACCACATAGTAAAAAAAATAAGTCTTCAACATTTTAATTAAAATAATACGGTTTAGGAAAGGGCAGGGGATGATGCCCCCATTTACACAAAAAAGCGATTATAGGTAATCGCTGCCCATCCAGACATAAAATGAAACCCCACCCCCCAATATCCTTTCCCTTTCTTTATTTCTCAAATCATGAAGTTTTTAGAAGATATTATAGCCTATCGGCACTAGTTTGGCCAGGAGGGATTAGACCTCCCTGCGTGGTCACTGGCAGGTGTCTATCTCATCAAATCAACTCTCAATTAACATATGAAAAAGGGGACCATGGGGAATCGACAGGTACTGCCTAGGCATTGTTGGCTATATAGATGGGCGCAATTAGCTACAAGTACTGCAGTCCCGCTTAACAT
This sequence comes from Strongylocentrotus droebachiensis, assembly GCA_035222895.1. Classification (NCBI taxonomy): domain Eukaryota; kingdom Metazoa; phylum Echinodermata; class Echinoidea; order Camarodonta; family Strongylocentrotidae; genus Strongylocentrotus; species Strongylocentrotus droebachiensis. Next base: position 46,227 of record JAVYIG010005777.1, read on the forward strand.
AGCCAAATGTCTTCCTGATATTTAAATTCAAACCAAAAAAAATACACTCATACTACTAATTCAGTCCATGATGAAAGACTCGGTTTAGGAAGAGGGCATAAGAGAATCTTTCAGGCCGGTGCACCCCCTTCCCGTTCCGCCCTCCCATACCAAGACTCACGCTACGACATTGCCCCAGATAACCATTCAGTAAAACGCAGGATGAATGAATAGTAAGATCGTTTACCATGACATATTCCGATCTTGTTGTAAAATTGTCAAAATCGATGGTAAGTTGACAATCAGGTTGAGGGAGTTTGATAAGCCAGATTGTACTCATGAAATCAGGATGGTTCTGAGGGAAGTTAGGTGAAGCTATGGTATAGGAATCCCCGTTTGATAGTGATACACCAGAGCCTGGATAAAAGAATGAGACATACGTTAGCTTTCTACAATGATTTTTTGTAAAGGTCTTTCACAAAAAAGAAGGAAACCTTTAGTTTCATGCATGTGTCATCATATTATTAGCGTTGATCTCTCAGTGTTTCGACTGTTTCTTTTTTTAAGAGGCCATGTACAAATTGAATATAACCGTTTTATCAGTTTAACTGTAGGTCTATCTTATTACTTCTTTCATTGCGTCTATCGGTTGAATACTTTCTTAAAGCCCCTCTGCACATGTGTGGCATGGAGGGATAAGACATCCCTGCGAGGTCAATTGCAGGTGGTTATCTCATCAAATAAGCTCTCAATTAACATAAGAAAAAGGGCATCATGGGGGATCAATGGGTACCGCTTAGGCATTTTCGGCTGTATAGAGGGCGCAAGTAGCTATAAGTAGTGCAGTAGGGATTTAATTTAACAGTTGAGCGTCTTCAGCAAATTTTTTATCCAGATTCTTATTAATAAGGTTTGATTTATTACAAGTCGCTGGTTTACACAACAATTTTTACTGCATACGAATCAACTTTAATAGATTAATTTCTAGATATGTAAGAACTAAATATCCTGGGAAATAAAGCTTGATAATCTGTATATTTACCTCTCGTGTCAATGTATGACTGGGCGTTTACATCTGAGAGAAAAATTAGGAAAGAAGTAAAGAGTTACATTGGTTTGTGATGCCAAGAAAAAAGGTATATCAGTCAACTGTAATTCAAATACAAATTTAATTTAAACTATGACGCAGAAAATTCCTTCTATTAAAGCAACTACGTGTTATTTTATACCTAATCATTAAGGGATAGTTGAGTTCTGTTTTCAAACAGCAAATGCCTTCAAAGTGCATGGTCATTGCTCTTGTTCTTATCTATGACATTTCTAGTGCCGTTTTTGGAACCTAAAATTGCTATGAAGGGAATTTTAAACCCCAAAATGTGTGAAATTTAGCCAATACAATCATACCAATTCAGCTCCACTTTAAAGAAAACACGGTGACCGTTAATTAATTATTTGATTAAAAATAACAATACATGGGCCGGCTGGTTGTGCGTAATAATTATAAGCAACACAAAAAAGCCAACATCGGCATTGGCATAAATACGACGTAAAATGCGTTATTTCGTTTTTTTCAACGGTTTTTTTTTTCAAATTTGTCAAAATATCTAATATTTGTGGTGGTACACATGTATGCCATATGGCGCTCTAGCATTTCAAACCAGTATATTAACATACCTTGATCACACGTAGGCCTTAGAACGGCACTGAATCCAGATGATGCAGGAATCTTGTGGTCGTTTGGTCTAAACCATATCCACACAACGTTTGAATCTATTTCAAACCACGTCGGGATGTTTGCCCGAGTTCCAGTCAAGTTCCAAATCTATAATGGACCAATAACACGATAGCAATTACTGTACCTTAGGCAATATCAATAGAGAAAAACAAGAACAAAGGTTGAAAAGTAAAGATGAGGAAACAAAATTGCCAGAAGAACATTGTACTTAGTTTTTCGTTTCCGAAAATAGGATAATTTCACAGAAAACAGTGACACATACATTAGACTACACTGCATCATTAATACGAGAATTGTGGTTATTTTTTTTAATTACTTTTCTTTCCCTCCTGTACCTGACTACCATTTTGACAATAACTTGATGTTTTAACGAACTGTGTGGGGTCAAATAAAAAAGAAAAACCAACCCCACACAATTAAACCCCCACGGGATTTTTAATACTTCAGGTAGAGTGTTAAGTACGCTTTCCAATGATACTGTGTAATGGTACGGCACTGCGTGATTGCATTCAGATATTTTTTTAGTTGAACATTATTTGTATCCCTACACATTGTTATACATTTTCACTATCTACCTGGAAAAAGAAATAAACAAATAAGTTTATTTACATGATTTGTAGATATATTGTATCCTGATCCGATCTCCAGAACATCTCCGGGTACCATCTCTGTACGGCCACGAAATTCAATCCGGACAGTACAGTTCTGCGGAGCTTTGACAATCCAGGTATAGGAACCTACTACGCCCCTAAAATATGCCCATTTATATTGAGGTGTCTTGACGAACAACGAATCGCCACGTCCCAGTTCGACCAGGTTTTCTGTAACAACAAATAAAATAACGTCTTCCGTCAAAGGATCCGATAAATTTGTCTCAGATTCTGAAACAAAATCAGGGATTTAGCTCTACTGCAATGATAATTATAAACCTTAAGGTCAGTCAGGAACTTCTTTACTTTTACAAGCCGATCGCCTGTCTAATTATCAAGATATTTTTGACAAATTTTGAAAACCGTTTGCCAAGCGGTTTTCATAACACTACAGTCTACTGGGGAACACAGGTATGGTAAAACCGGTCACTCAAAGATTTTTTTTTAAAACTCTAATGTGTGTGGGTGTATGTGTGTGGGGGGGGGGGGGGGTGGGCTCCCAGCACTCAGAGTGGGTTTTAAGTCTCACATTGCTGGTTAATTCATCCATCCTACCAAACCAGAATATTCGCCGAAACGCCTCTTTTATTTTTATATATTATGTAATTTGTAACTGTTTCCCCCAATTTTTAAATATTGAAAATTAGGCCCACCTTGTACAGTAAGAGCTGTTGTATAGTTGACTGCAGCAGCTAAGTTACTTGCTTCACATGTGTAGCGACCATCATGTGCAATAGAAGCATCAGCTATCACTACGGAGCTAGAGAAAGCACCATTTACAAACTCAACTCCAACTCCAAGAGGAATAACATCTCCATCTTTTAGCCAGCGGAAGTGAATAGGGAGGTCACCGAGTATTACAGTACACATAACACGAGTCGGTTGACCTCGTAGAACGGTGAGGGGTTCGATTGGTTGAATGACCGGAGAAACTATGTGGAGGAAAGAAGCATTTACCCTTAAAATGTAAACTTCATAAAAACAATACTATGTTTTGGTTACATGTATTAATCCTGAAAAAAGGGTCCTGGATTTGGTGGAAACATATTTAGCATAAATATCATTTAAGTATTAAACGTATATTGTTATTATTAATTAATCAATTCATTAACGGTCACCATATTTTTGTTTAAAGTGGGGCTGAATTAGTATAATCGTATTGGATAAATTTCATACATTTTGGGGTCTATACTTATCTTCATAGCAATTTAAGGTCGTAAAAGAGCACCAGCAAATAGGAATAAGAGCAATAACCATGTACTTTGAAGGCATTTACGGTCTGAAACGATAACTCAACTATCCCTTTAAATCAAGCACTATTGAATCATTAAGGGTCAAACATAACAAACGTCTTTAGATCCAGAGCATTGCTTCAGGAGATCTGAATGGGTAAGGGGTGTTCGGTTAAAGATAAAAGGGAGTTCTGTTTTTAAAAAAACAAAGGGAAAAAAATAAATTCTCACAGAATCTAACGAAACTTACACTGAATGTTCAATATTACAAATAAAAGTCATACAGTGCCAAACAATTTTAGTAGAAAATGTATACTGGCTGAGTAATGACCATAGAAAGATTAGTAAATCAAGGTTAGTAGCCCCGACACTATTTGTGTAGTCCCATATAAATATTTCTGTGTACATTGCTTGTTACTTTACCAAGACTGGGCGAAATTTATTATGATTCTGATGACTCCAGAACTTTGCAGTACACACCAATACTTACATTCTACACGATCAACTGTTTCTGATACATTCCACACCTTTTCTTTCACAATGCAATCGGATGACCATAACTCACCTCTATCGTTAAGCTTCATACCTTTTTTATGTGTGAACTATCTAGATGGTCAGTTCTAAATCATGTAAATCAACGGGTTCGTATAAATAGGCTTGACGGGTTACGCTTTTGGGACAGGCTCCATTCTACTAAGATTGAAGCTTGAAACGAAATAATCCAGCATAAACTTACTTGTTGAAGGTGTCTCTGTAGTAATGACTTTGAGAAGAGAAAGGAAGAGAGAAAGAAGAAAAAAGGGGCGAGCATTAGTGTCGTCATTATTTTTGTTTAACTATACTATACTTCGACAACGTCCCTTACAAAAGTGTTTGAGATGTCTAAAGATTTTTAAAAAAATGGAATACTTTGCATATAAATTAATAACTTACAAATTGAAACTCTCATCAAACTTAAATTACAAAAAGGCTTTTGATTTTTATTAGATAAATGCTTACCTTAGAAACACAACAAACAAACATTCTATGACCTTATCAGTTATCAATTATGATGACAACACCTCCACCGTCCCTTACAAATAAAATACCAACTGTCCCAGAATTTTCCCTGGCATGGTTGGTACTATAGTGCAGAGTTAGCCCCAACACCAAGACAGATTGTTTATACTTACTGTCACATATAGGAGAGATATCAGCTTGAAATCCTCTAGACGTACCACCAAAACCGCTGTCGAATTTAACGATTGTCACCGTGGAATTGATGAAGCTTGGTTCGGGTATGACGTCACCATTAAACTGACTGACCAAAGATTCTGAAGAACTGATTGTAACCTGAAACGTGAAATTGAAAATTACTGGCAACCATTCATGTAGAACATGGCCACTAAGATTCTCTTAATATTTTGCGGTGCCCCACAAATATTCGATAATTAATTTTGAACCAGCCGTTGAAAAAACAAAAGAGCGCCTTATACGTTTTATTCCAGCCAAGGCCGATGTTGGATTTGTGTTGGCTTTTTCGTGTTGGTTATAATGGGCACAACCAGCCAACTCGTGTATTGTTATTATTAATTAATTAATTAACGGTCACCGTATTTTTTTAAAAGTCGTCGACTTTAGCCAATACGATTGTACCAATTCAGCTCGACGAGCTAAATTGGTACAATCGTATTGGCTAAAGTTCACACATTTTGGGGTAAAAAAGGACCTTTATAGCAATTTTAGGTCCTAAAAGAGCACCAGAAATGTCATAAAGAAGAATAAGAGCAATAACCATGTACTTTGAAGGCATTTGCGGTCTGAAACAAGAACTCAACTATCCCTTTAAGTCACTCTAAGGCAGCGTGTCCAATTGCAAATGTGGATTAATGTCTTGCTAAAGGACGCTTGTGCCGGGCTTGCATTTGAACCCTCAACCCTTGGATTTAGGGGCAAGTGAATGAACCGCTATACCACGAGACCTTCAACATCGTGTTACAATGTTAGTAACTGCCATATAAATATTCTTTGTTCAACTCTGGTTATTCATGCTCAGTTTGTTTTGGACAAAACGTTATCCAAATTGTGCGTGCAATTGCATAAAATGTTTAACTACTCTTCCGTTAGCCGCATTCCCATTTATTTTCAACGTTGTGCATATTTGTTTCCTTCATGCTAATTGAGAGATTTGGTGCTGCCAATGAAACAAACCATTTCCACTTGTTACCATGCCAGAAACACTTGTCGTGCTTTTACACAAACACTTTTCCGAGAACTTTCACAAAACGACTCCTTTATCTCCCCCCCCCCCCATATTGTGTAAGAGCCTGGAACCATCTACTTCTGCATCAAGAGAGGCTGCACTCCATACAGTCATTCCTGTGATGCAGCCTCCTGTCCGATCCCAAATGCACTAAACACAGAGGCAGACTCAGACGCGCGATGGCTCAGTGGTAGAACAGTGGCAGAGCTCATTGGTAGAGCAGTGGCCTCTTAAACGCTCGTGCTCTTTGGTAAAAAAAAAAGTTCTCATTCCCAAGTCCCTCAGAGAGGACTTAAAGCCGTCGGTCCATTTGTTGTTTACTTACAAGCATACACATAATTTCTAAGCAGTCAGGTAAAACAAACAAACAAACAAACAAACGAACACACATTTGAGTCTGCATAATTATGTGATAGAGCTATCATTTACTTCACCATGGCATCTCAAACTGACGGACAACATGTCCTAATCCCCAGATAGCTTCTAGGAGCTGCTGATAGGGAATAGCATTTCAAGGTTCCAGGGTTTCAAGGAATGATAAATAAAAAGATAAGTTTAATGAAATCGAATCAAACCTTGTCATAAGTGCCGTCTGTTACGAAGTCATTCATAACGATATTAAGCTGACAGCTATGTGGTATCCTGAACATCCATACTATGTGCTGTTGGTTCCCATAATCATTTGGATAGTTGGGTGATGATATGGAATAAATATCACCGTTGGACAGTGCTACAGCAGTACCTGAATAAATAGGAAAAAATTTATATTAATGTGTGTCAACTATCAGGGCTATGCGGTAAGCTTAGCCGACTGGTGTTTAAATGGCTAACTTTTAATGCATTCAAATTCATTGATACTTCTGCGACAAGTAGCCAGTGATGGAATATCTAACTCGTCTATTACTATCTGTAAACGAGAATGCAGGTGACATACATGGTATATAATGCTAGGTTGGATAAACCTCTGACAATCTTTTACCTTGAAGGCAAGCGTATGAAATCGAAATGTATACCAAAGGTTTGCAGCGTGCACTTACCTCTCGTATCAAAACTATGCTCGATCGCAGCATCTGTACAAAGACAAGAACAAGAAAACCTTATCAGTCAAAGAGTATTTGTAATATTAATGCATACCGTTTATTGCAAGAAGAGATAATGGTAGCTCGAAAACTATAACTGTCAATCATTAGTTTTTATATAAAAGGCTGATATCAGCTTTCAAGTTATGCCGATAACCAATTACATACTGTTCTAACAAGGAGGACTTGAAGTTGCCCTATATAGCCCTGATGCCACCAGTTGACACCTACTTCTATACAATGTATAAGTACGACTGATGTTAGGTCTAGAACTATAAAGTAATGATGACAAAGATTATCTTGATATCTTCATAAGAAGACTTCACAATTTACCTCTAAAGCAATAATCAATTAAATAAAACCTATAATGACACCCAATGACAGTGGCTTACTTACAGGGGAGGGGGTGCGAGCAGAGGCACGTCCCCTTCACTATGAAGGTCAAGAAGGGGGGAGAAGATAGAGAGGAGAAGGGACAGACAATGTAAGAAAAGGATGACTCGACCCTCCCTTGATAAATTGCTTAATTATGTACCAAATATTTACGTTGCCCCCCCCCCCCCCAATTGCGCCAGTGCCCCTTCATAGTCCTACTGACGCTACGCCAGTGCTACAAGAGACTAACCATTTCTACAAGTAGATGTGACGTGAGCATCGAAGCCGTGATGTCTGGAGCTATCATCCTGATCTGATGTAAATCTAACCCAAGCCAGGTTAGACTTTACCTCAAGGTATCTCGGTATCGAGTTTCCAGACAAGAAAAACAGCTAAAAAATATAATGTAAAGGGATATATTGAGTCATTTCAATCTCACAAATGAACAATTTCAAGCCCCAAAATATTCAAAAGCCAGTTGCACACGTGACATCATTTCGATATCGTTTTTGAACCTGCAGGAATTAAGATTAGGAAGACAGTTAGTGCATGCATCGGGAGTCCAATGAAAAGTTTGCAATCTTCAGTTCACTCTATGTACCATTTGTCTCCACATGATATCGAACATGATAAGGAACTCTTAGTTAAATGTATACAATGTATACATTACTACGCATGAATCTTGTGAAATATTCCTAATTTAAACAAATTGTGCTGTCAAATAGTTAATAGAAATATAAGATCACTTATAATTGTTTTTAAAGCATGTCCGAAAGTGGCTTTTTCCAACACCCATCGCATTGAAGTTTGTTTGATGTAAACGTACTTCATTAGCAGACATATTAGATCCCTTTCCGATATGAAGACCATCTTGGTTGAGTTGCGTATCAAATCGAACGATTTCTACGAGAATGTCGCAGCTTTGTGGAACCTTTATCACCCAAGACTCGTCACTATCTGTCTGGTAGTAGAGAGGATAGTTCAAAGTCTTCAGCCGATATGTCTCATTGCGCTTCAAGTCTAGGTGGTATCCTAAAACAAAACAAACTAGACTTTAATTCGTCACTTAGACGATTTAGGTGATACGTATGATAATGGTTTACATAACGAATAATGTATTACACGATATATTATTTTATAAAATGCTTCTCCCCTTATGATCTATCTATATGTAAAGTTTAAATTGTGTCCCCTTGATCATCATGCATCTCAGGAAGATAGATTGAAACAATATATGACCGTTGACCCTGTACAGTAACCAGTTACAACTTTGACTCTAATTTACATCATGATGAACACATTTTTACGATTTTATTTTATTCAAAGAAATGAAAATGTAATTGATAAATGATTATCATCATTATGATAATGATGATCATGATGATAATGATTATGATCATGAGTGTGATCCTGATATCTAATTGAAAAAATGAGGAATGATTTAGATAGCATTTAGTCTCAGCTACAACATACTCAAAAATCAACTAAATCCAAGCAGAAATAACGGCGATATTGCTCGCAAAAGACAGGAATGTAGAATCCAGATTTGAAAAAAAAGTCATCTCCCATATGGATTACACGCAATAGGGTAATGGATTAAGTGGGGAAAAAAGTGTAATAATAAGGTAAATACGGTTGTTTATTACATTATTTGCGAATCTACGTGTTTTAATAATCAAAGGAGATGGTACAGTGAAAGGTCAAAAAGAAAAAGAAATGAAGTAAAAAATTGTTGGAGACACCCGGACTCGAACCAGGGATCTCGAGGATTGGAAGTCATGTGCGTTACCGATATACCAAAACATTTCCCACGGCGATTACACGTAAACGGGAAATGGAATTCTCAAATCCTACTTTGCAAGTGAAATATGAGCATGATCCCGGCATCTGATTGAAAAATAAAAGACACATTAGTGATAGCTCAGCGAAAACGAATTTAAACAACAGAGATATTGCTCACGAAAGACAGGAATGTAGAATCCAATTTTGAGAAAAAGTCATGTCCCATAGAGAATACACGCAAAATGTGAACAATTTACATGCCTCCTTTAATCGAAAAAATACGCCATGATGCCTTTGTCTAAATGAACAATTGTGAAAAAATGCGTTTTTTGTAGAAAATTGTCTCAGCTAGAACATATCAAAATTTGGAAGAAAAACGATTAATATCTACAGAGATACAATCAATTTTCCAAAAATATGCTGACGTCATTATATGCAAATTTAAATGTTGAGTTTGGAGGCCATTATGATGACGTCATGAGTTAATTAAGGGTCAAATAAGACATGAAATCATATCTCCAACTCATAATCTATCCAAATATGAAAGAATATAGGGAGTTTCTATCTATTCTGAAGAGTTACAATGAATTTTGTATAGGCATGTTTTTGCCCATGTATTGTGGGTAAAGATAACGCATGCCCCCGCGCGCTGTCAACTTTGACGGACGCTCATTGCGTTATTAAAAGGTGAACAAGTTATCAAAATGCTTTGAAAAAAGTGCCAAATATGCAAACAGAGAAAATTCGGCGATTCTATGTTGCAAAATGCTAGTACACGCAAAAAACGCGCGCGCATGCGCGTATGCATGATTTTTTTGTCAAATGCTCTAAATGGCCTGAAAAGTATGCACAAAATATTTGGGATGATTTGGAGCATTTTAAATTTTTGCGCGCACGTAAACGCGCGGATGAACGCGTACGCGCGCATTTGCGCACGTTTATTGACCCAAAATTGACCGGACGGATACTGATCTTAATCATGATAATTATGAATGAGAAATAACTTTCCGTTATGAAGATATGATCATAAGTTGATTTTCACTAAGATCTATCATCATGGCAAGTTTCATGATAATGGCCTTAGCCATTCTTGAGATATCCTGCGAACAAAATTGAGGAAGAATAATAATATTTTCTTCTATACAGACACAAAATAAATACTAGATCTAGATTCTAGTCTAAGCAAGATATTTTTACAATTTCGGGGGTGAGCCGTCCTTGTGGGGAATATGGAGAAAAACCTGCGCTTTCATGACACCTCACTTCTTTAGTATCACCTTCAGGATCACAAGCAATATTAGTTTGAATCTCTGGTAATTAAAACATCGACCAATTTAGCATGAGTGCGCAATGACCAATGCATAGTGATGTGTGCAATCTCTACGGGAAGGATTTTAGCACTAGGCCTACTAGACCCCTACTAAATCTATTTTGAAAAAAAATTATGGAGAACTTCACTTACTCTTCATGGTGTTCTTGCTGTCAGCAAGTCTTGCATTTGATCATCATCAAGAAGTTAACATCTTGGGAGAGTTTCTTCAGACATTTTTGCCTTGTTTGGAATTCAGTACGATCGAGATTGCCGTATTAAAAATACCGACCATTTCTTCGCACACGTACGGTATCCTCGATCGCTCAAACCAGTTTTTAACATGTAAACCTATGGGTAATTCACCAAGACTGAACTATTTTCCCGGTAATTGTAATTTTACCGGGAATTTTACAGAATAGTTAAAACCATGACTGCAATTTTTACCAATCAGATGGCTGGATTTCTTAAGTGAGGTTTATAATAACTAATAATAATGAAAATGATACTAATAATGATGAAAACAAGAACACCAACAACAATAATAATATTAGATATATACCTCTGCATGCTCCTGTTGTAATAAAGATGTCATCGAGAGCGATGTCACTGTTGTAATGCACACCAGTAACGCCCTCAAATACGAACTAAAGGAAGAACAAAAAAGTAATTCAAAGTTACTAGAATACTCATTATTATAATTAATAATAAATAATTTGGTCTTGTTTACTCAGCGTAGCCACATAAGTATTTATACTGCTATTCCTGCTGTCCCTATAAATGTTATCGAAACGACAATTGCCATGAAACCATTTACACAATACCAAAGGAGCCCAGAGGTGCATTTTATTTTGAGATTACAAAACATGTTTCTTTTCAATTCTATTTTTGTACTACGAAAAACTAAACACTGACGTTTCTATTATTAGGAACATAACAAACCATGGCGAAAATCATCCAATGACGATGGAAACGCCATTAATCTCAACAATAACAACATCAACAACTTTGATTGTCTAACCTTAAAATCGGCAGTAGGGATGAAATCAATCTGGGCCTCAAACCAGTTCCTGGACAGAGCCCCACTTTGGGTCCATAGGACCTGGCCCAGCGTGGTCCCGGTCTTGGCATAGATATTGAGTGTTCCAATGTCAGCTCCCCACATGTGGTACCAAAAATCGGCGCACAATCGCCCGGACGACGCAAGAATGAGTTCCGACTCCAGTACGGCAACTTTGTTGTAAGACCCCGATGCTTCTGTGTAGATGTAGAATCCAGCCGCTATTATCGAAAGGAGATCGAAAAATTAATACCAGTGGAGTCAAAACGATGCCAAAAGAAATCAATCTTACGAACAGTTATCGAAATCAAGCTTTTATTGAGGTAAAAGGGCGATTATTATTTATTAAATTGTTATCATCTAAGAATTATGTAGGAAATAAAGATAAATATACTTTTGTTAACCAATCGGAGCCTCGTTAGCATCAATGTTGTCGTTCTTCCCTAGGACCCTTCAATTATTATTACCCCAGTAATTATTATCAGGTACCAATTCAACTTGGAATTTGAAGAAGAAACAAAAATGTAAATAGGAGTTGATAACTTCAATATCATTTCATTTCAATCAAAATTGAATTTTGAAAACTTTCAAACTGTTCCTACTCATGTATATTTTTTCAGAATCATTTCATCTCATTACAAGAATGCAGCAATAGAAAGAAATAACATAACATTATAACTTTTGTTTGGGGAAATGTTATTGCCAATTTAAGCCATTGCCTGCTGGAACCAGATGGTTCCTGTACGCGAAATACGGGGAATATACATTTCAGTAGTCAAATGGTTAAACAAAATACACGTACCTGTGCCAATTGTATGATCATTTTCCGGGCCGGTAGACGTAGATGGCGTGTTACCTGCCAGCCTCGTCCAATCAATATCATCGGTAGTAGCTTGGGTAAAGGTGCACAGGTCTAAGTCAAAGTCACAACTGCAGATTGGATCTGGTGAATAAGAGTATGATTTTCATTTAGTAAAGGTGGCAAAGCAATATTAGCTCCTCACTTTCAACATTTTTAGAATGAAAGAAAAATTCCGACAAATACATTTTCGAGATGACCTGGGTAATTTGACTTTAAGAAAAATTGATATAACACTAGTTTGAGTATAGAAGATAGTGAAATAATCATAAGATGATGTGTTAAGAAATTCGTCAGCTAACCCTGGTTTTGTTTCTTATTGTGTATGTAGGACAGCACGATTGGCAACTTATATCCTCAAACATAAATAATTAAATTCGGAAAAAAAGTTGTCAGATGCAATACAATATGGAACAGGTGTACGAACATGATGTACGAAATTTCAGATACAATAAATACTAGACTTTTATTCGTCACTTTGACGAATTAGGTGATACGTATGATAATGGTTTACATAACGAATAATGTATTACACGATATATTATTTTATAAAATGCTTCTCCCGTTATGATCTATCTATATGTCAAGTTTAAATTGTGTCCCCTTGATCATCATGGATCTAGGGAAGATAGATTGAAACTATATATGACCGTTGACCCTGTACAGTAACCAGTTTCACCTTTGACTCGAATTTACATCATGAAGAACACATTTTTACGATTTTATCTTATTCAAAGAAATGAAAATGTAATTGATAAATGATTATCATCATTATGATAATGATGATCATGATCATTAGCGTGATCCTGATATCTTATTGAAAAGATGAGGGACGATTTAGATTGCATCAAGTCTCAGCTACAACATACTAAAAAAACAACTAAATCCAAGCAGAAATAACGGCGATATTGCTCGCAAAAGACAGGAATGTAGAATCCAGATTTGAGAAAAAATCATCTCCCATAGGGATTACACGCAAAAAGTGACGGATTAAGTGAAAATAGGGTAAATACGGTTGTTTATTACATTATTTGCGTGTTTTAATAATTTAATATTTAATGTTTTAATAAAAGGAGATGGTACAGTGAAAGGTCAAAAAAAAAAGTGAAGACAACTATTGTTGGAGACACCCGGACTCGAACCATGGATCTCGAGGATGGAAGTCAAGTGCGTTACCGATATACCAAAGCATTTCTCATAGCGATTACACGTAAACGGGAAATGGAATTCTCAAATCCTACTTTGCAAGTGAAATATGAGCATGATCCCGGCATCTGATTAAGAAGAAAAAAAAATTGTAATAACTGATTGTCTCAGCTACAACATACTCGATACTCAGCGAAAACGAATTTAAAACAACGGAGATATTGCTCACGAAAGACAGGAATGTAGAATCCAGTTTTGAGAAAAAGTCATGTCCCATAGAGAATACACGCAAAATGTGAAAAATGTATATGCCTACTTTAATCGCAAAAATACGCCATGATGCTTTTGTCAAAATGAAAAATTGTTGTGACTACATTTGTAGAAAATTGTCTCAGCTAGAACATATTAAAATGTGTAAGAAAAATGATTAATATCTACAGAGATACAATCAATTTTCCAAAAATATGCTGACGTCATAATATGCAAATTTAAATTTTGAGTTTGGAGGCCATTATGATGACATTATGAGTTAATAGAGGGTCAAATGAGACATGAAATCATATCTCCATTTCATAATCTATCCACATATACAAAATATTGGGAGTTGCTATCTATTCTGAAGAGTTACAATGAATTTTGTATAGGCATGTTTTTGCCGATGTATCGTGGGTAAAGATAACGCAGGCCCGCGCGCGCTGTCAACTTTGACGGACGCTTATTGCGTTATTAAAAGGTGAACAAGTTATCAAAATGCTTTGACAAATGTGCCAAATATGAAAACAGAGAAAATTCGGCGATTCTACGTTGCAAAATGCTAGTACGCGCAAAAAACGCGCGCGCATGCGCGTTTGCATGATTTTTGTCAAATGCTCCAAATGGCCTGAAAAGTATGCAACCAAATATTTGGGATGATTTACAGCATTTTAAATTTTTGCGCGCACGTAAACGCGCGGAAGAACGCGTACGCGCGCATTTGCGCACGTTTATTGACCCAAAATTGACCGGACGGATATTGATCTTAATCATGATAATTGAGAATGAGAAATAATTTTCCGTTATGAATATATGATCATAAGCTGATTTTCACAAAATGGCGCCTGGATGACCTCACGATAACGTTGAGTCTATGAAAAGTCACGCAGTTCTAAGTGGAATCCGTTCCTCAGACAAGACATCACAAAGCTGGAGAAAGTGCAGAGAAGGGCAACAAAAATGGTCCCAAGCATTAAAGATCTCCCATACATGACCCGGCTGGAGAGACTTGACCTGCCCACGTTAGCCTACAGACGTGTTCGAGGTGACATGATCCAGATATTCACGATAATGAATGGTCACAACGACGTGGATAGAGATAGCCTTTTTTCTATGAAGGAAGTAAACATAAACCTAAAGAGGCCATAGTATGAAAATTCAGAAGCAACATGCCCGCTTGAACAACAGAAAGAACAGCTTTACACACAGAGTAGTTGACCACTGGAACATGCTCCCCAAGACGGCAGTAGAAGCAGCATCGATCAACGCCTTCAAAGGTCAATTTGATGCATTTTTCTCAGCGAAGTACAACAAGTATGACTATTAAGAACATGTATGACACTATTAATTACATGTAAGACTTAAGTATTAAGCAGACAGCAAAGCTATTTGCATTCCATGTTAGGATTGATATCTGCAAATTATGACACGATATCACATGCAGTGGATTTTGAATGATAAAAGGTGGGCATTATAAGACTACGTCTTAAATTAGAGCCCGTGAAGACAGGTAACTACAGGTAACTACTAGTTGAGCTAGAACGAAGTATAACACGAAGCTGAATCTCTTCAACCTAAACCTTATGGTGAGAAAGATATCAAAATAGCACTTAATGAAATGATAACAGCAACAACAGCTATAACGATAACGATGACAATAATAATAATAATTATAATAATTATAATGTTAATGATAACGATAGCAATAATGATTTGGTATTATTTACCAAGGCTACCACATCATTTACAAAACCACTGTTCCTGCGGACCATTTGATTAGTATTACCCGATGTATCCCAGCAGTGGTAGGTATCCTTCAAATACACATGGATCGAGAGGGAAATCAAATGGCAAAACGCTAGATCTAAGGATGTAACCAACGAACGAGGATCGAACGCGGGAACTCTCGTATGAGAGTCAAGAGCCTTAACCAATATCAGGGGCGTAAATCCCGGGGGGGATGGAGGGGCTCCATCCCCCCTGGCTTGAAGTAGGGGGGGGGGGGGTGGCCTGTATAAACATCCCCCTGATGCCATCCCCCCCCTGATATTACAAAAAAAAAAGAGAAAAAAAGGAAGAAGAAGAAGAAGAAGAAAAAAAAGTGATTGTTTCAATTTTAGCATAATGCATGAGAAATTAGTTTTTTTTTTAATGTATGTATACCCCCCCCCCACACTTAGTGTTATTTAGGGTACGCGTATGCTCGTTCCCTCCCTTTGAAAGCACCCCCCCCCCCCCTACCCTATCTCAGGACTGCCAACATTTCTGAATCCCCCTTTCGCCGGCTTTTCGCTGGCTTTTCCTGCTTTGGAGACCCCCCCCCCCCCCCGAAATCCGGAACACTGCTAAATGTACCACCCCCCCCCCCCCAATTCCAGGTGAGCTCTAGTCGATCGAGGGGGACTGGGGGCCAATGCTTTTATTTTTCAAAATGAAATAATCCTGAATGAGCTTTCAAAGGTAGCAGGAATTTCAGGAATTTGATCCCGGGATTTGATCAATTTTTCTATGATATTCAAGATATTTTATAACCTCCTTTTTACATTTCTCAGGAGTCCAAAGAGAGAGAGAAAAAAAACCACCCCCTTTTTAAAGAAATTAAGAGTCGAGAATGGTTCAACGAATCGCCTTCTTTCTCTAATGATTTAATGAAACGTAAAAGATTCCGCGCTTCGCGCGGGCGGGGGAAGGGAAAAACTGAATTCAAATGAGGATTAAAAGTCGAGAACGGTACAACGAATCGTCTTCTTTCTCTAATGATTTAATGAAACATAATAGCTTCCGCGCTTCGCGCGGGAGGGAGGGGGGGGGGTGGAAAAAACTGAATTCAGATGAGGATTAAAAGTCGAGAACGGTACAACGAATCGTCTTCTTTCTCTAATGATTTAATGAAACATAATAGCTTCCGCGCTTCACGCGGGAGGGGGGGGGGGAGGGAAAAACTTAATTCAGATGAGGATTAAAAGTCAAGAACAATGAATCGTCTTCTTTTTCTAGTTATTTAATGAAACGTAAAAGCTTAGGCGCTTCGCGCGGGAGGGGGAAGGGAAAAACTGAATTCATATGAGGATTAAAAGTCGAGAACGGTACAACGAATCGTTTTCTTTCTCTAATGATTTTATAAAAACGTAAAAGCTTCCGCGCTTTGAGCGGGAGGGGAGGGGGGAACTGAATTCAGACGAGGATTATTTTCGAGAACGGTACAACGAATCGTCTTCTTTCTCTAATAGTGTTTGTTGTTTGTTCGTTTGTGTGTGTGCGTGAGTGTGTGTGTGTGTGTGTGTGTTGTGTTTTTGTGCGTGCGCGATCGCGCGCGCTTCTGTAAATTAGTGTGGGCGTGTGCTCGTGCTAGTATGTGATGGCTATCGCCGATCATCCCCCCACTCCTCGGTACGGATTTACGCCCCTGACCAATATACCACAATGCCCCCACTATATTGTTATGACTCACCTGGATTAGCTTGGTCAGTTGTAGGGTTGTAAACTTCTGTGGTTGTTGGCATTTCTTCTGCAACGTATGATAACAGGAAAAATGAAACACGACCGAGCAAAAGGGATGTTTTATAAAACTTTTGATCTATTCTTACTACAGTAGCCCTTTTATTCTGAACCACGTTCATGACGGGTTAAGGCTTTAGACAATACAGCAATCAAATGCCACTTTCGACATTTTAAAGTGTCTGCATCAATGAGCGATTCATTGAAATGGTTCCTTACAACATAAGTCTTTTATCCATTTATTTCATTCAAAAATCTCTTGTTGTACGGATTGAATAAGACATTTAGAGATCATTCATTTCAGATTACAGTTGGAGGATAAAGAAAGTTATGTCATGCGAAACACTTGGATTTCATATCAACAAGAAAGAACATGACGCAACAATCTAGACAATCCTAGTAAAAGGAAGTCATGGTACAAGTCATTTTACAGAGACTTACCAGTACTAGGTGCTTCAGTTGGGATCGAGCTAGTTGTGGAATCTTTAATATAAGTGAAATAGAGGATACATACAGGTGGTTACGGATAAGTAGGTAAAATGAGGCGGAGGGAGAATCGAAACTTAAGTCGATTAATTTTACTTCATTACCTATTCATCCATAATATTCTAACTGCAAAATCCATCCAATTCGAATATATATTTTACATGGCATCAAACTCTAGTATATTTATATTATATGTACTAGTATTACTACTACATCGAGTACTAGCTACATTTATATTGGGCACTTATCCATCACAGGACATAGGCTCACGTACTCAAGTCACCTGTAAAGTACTATTATTGTCCAGGCTTTAGCCCAGCTGCCCTACGGCGCTCAAAGCACCCAATGAATAGATTCCTACCAGTTACCCATTTACCACACCTTGGTGGAGAGTGGCATATATTTCACATCCTGATTACTGAGATTAAATATTATTATACGAATATTGCATGCTCCGGCGTTCATGTCACAAAATAAATGAACCGATAAATTTAGAATTTTCAGAGTAATGTTATACTTCACCGAGGCCGCAGGCTGAGGTTGAAATAATAATGGCACGATTCGAATATATGTTATTTTGAACAACGAAATGTATGCAATATTGGTTATATACAATTGAGGGTATTTGCAGTCTCATGCCTTGCGCCTAATAGGAGTCAGTTCCAATCGATAAAACGGGTTGTGGTCGGGGGCAGAATGTGTAAAAAATGTCTATAATACGATCCTAGTTCGTTCTTAACAGTCCTCAATACGTCCATCTCGTTTGTACCCCGTCCACAGCAAGTTCATATTATGTTCAGATCTGGTAGATTAGGCAGTCCAAGCCAGTCCGTAGTCGGTTTAAACCCATTATTAACTAGTTCTACCTCGTTCCCAATGCGTCCAAACCCATTCTAACTAGTTCGCCACTTGTTCTAACTAGTTTTTTAACCCGACCACCCCGTTCAGAGGCAGTTCAACTCTTCCTCATCTCGTTCTGAGTGCGTTCGAACGCGCTCCTAGAGCGAGTGCAATCCCGTCCTGACTCAGGAGTTATAAAAACCCAGCGCGTTCTCGCTTTTCCTCATTCCCGTTCAACTTCAACCCTTTAGGCTTTGCGGATCAAGACGTTCAAGTCAAGCACCTATCACACCAAACTAGTTCTCACTATGATCTGGAAAATGTTGCCGAAATGTGTGTGAACGGAGTGACCGTATTAGCAACTATTTACGATCTTTTTAAGGACTTCATGGACAGGCTCGGACTGGCCTGGACGGGAAGGGTGGTCAGGAACTTTGAGCCTGTTCAAAATTCTCCCCGTCCTGCAATTGGACGGAGTGACAACGTACTTAAAACGAGATGGTGTACTACGAACGGAATTGCCGTACTTCGATCCTACTAGGAACGTGTTACCACGTGATGTGGTCGAGCATCAATGAGGAAGAACGCGCTGGGTTTGTATAGCACTCGAACCAGGCCGGGATTGCAAAGCACGATAGAAGCACGTTCGAACGCGCTAAGAACGAGATGAGGACGAGTTAACTCTTAAGCTGCCACCCATACAATGCACCCAGTGCCACAGTGCTAATCCCTATTGTGCCAGCCACAAATCTCCTGTGTGCCAAGTTAATTAGAAGGTTGGTTCAAGTACGTGTTATTTAAATCTTTACAAAAAAAAAATCGCTGAATTACTCGAGAAAATCCGATCTGACTGAAATATACAAAGACGCGTAATCCAAAGCCGATAATCTGATGCACGCTGCACGGTGCAATGGGCATGAACAATAACTGTAATTACATATGCTTGCTAGCGTGCACAAAGCAGAGTAGCGGTGGCTCGCTAGCTTGAACGAAGCAATCAATCGATAGCGCGCTCGTGTGCACAGAGCACTATAACAATAGCGCGCTAGCAGTCTCATGGCAGGATATGAGTTAAACAGTCTCTGAACGGGGTGGTTGAGTTATAAACTAGTTAGAACAAGTTCCGAACTAGTACAAATGGTTTGGACTGCTTGAAAATTTCAAATTTATCAGATCTGAACTTGATATGAACTGACCGTGGACAGGTACAGACGAGTTGGACGTATTCCGGACTGTTAATGAACGAACTAGGATCGTATTAGAGACATTAGTCCAGTCCGAGCCCCCCCCCCCCCCCAACCATAAAGTCCTTCAACAGGTCGCAAACAGTTGCTATTACATTCAACTCAGTCCGCACACAGTTTGAGCCCGTTTGGCAACATTTTTGAGAACGTAGTGAGAACTAGTTTGGTGTGATGGGGGCTTAAGATGTTTGTCAAAACCTTACCGACAACCAACACAACTATAATCCTACATTTTCAGAAGAAGACTTCTGATGTTCAAACAAATTCCAGAAATAGATGTGCTGTACTTCAAATCGATTCAGAGCAATGCAAATTATTATCATTTAGTTTAATTAAGTTCGACTTCATTTCAATATTTGGTTGAGCTAGGACGAAGTATAACATGAAGTTGAATCTCTTCTTTGGGGGAAAAAAGAGTCAACTGAAACCAAAGGATTTATTTTGGTGCAAAAGAAGACAGAGAAAATATTATATGTATTGCTTTCATGGTATTGCGACTGTATGGGATAAAAACGAAATCAAAATACGTTAGGAATTTCCAAGAATTCTTCTTAATTCTATTTCATTTTATCCGAAATTGATAACCCGAAACAATTTTTTATAATGTTCAGAATTCTAAAACTTTATAATACATTTTTATTTAATTATAAATTTAGAAGAAAACTTATAATTTGGAACCAAACACGAGAAATGGATGTCCCGTAATTCAAAATGAACTTAGTATCATCCACTTCAATTCAGTTTTTACTTTCAATCTGTAAATAGTTGAGCTAGAACAAAGTATAACATGAAGCTAAATCTCTTCAACCTAAGGGTGGCTTCATGAAAACGAGTACATTTATCGTGAGAAAAGTATCTTAATGAAATGATAATAACAACAACAATCATTTTAATATTGATGATAATAGTAATAATTATAACTAGACTTTAATTCGTCACTTAGACGATTTAGGTGATACGTATGATAATGGTTTACAAAACGAATAATGCATTACACGATATATTATTGTATAAAATGCTTCTGCCATTATGCTTCTCCCATTATGATCTATCCATATGTCAAGATTAAATTGTGTCCCCTACATGGATCTAGGGAAGATAGACTTGGAACGATATTTTACTATTGACCCTGTGTAGTAACCAGTTACACCTTTGACTCTAATTTACATCATGAAGAACGCATTTTGACGATTTTATCTTATTCAAAGAAAATCAAAATGTTATTGATAAATAAGAGCTTATGCCTGAATAATAAAAAGTGAAAAGTGTATGACGTTACGATGTCCCGGCGTAAATGAAAAGTCAAAATAAATGTGGGAAAAATTAGCGATCATTTTAGTTGTCGACGTGAGATTCGCTAGTTGCTTGATAATAAAATCTTTGAATATCGGATGGATATATACTGTCACTGTATAAGGAATGTGGATTAGACCAGAGTTCAATTAACAGGAAATAATGTAGGAAAGAGAAAGAATGAGAGGCAGGGAGTGTTGATTTTCTTTTCAAGTAATGCTTGGAACTGTTGATAGCTGAAGATATTATTCGGAAGGGAAAGGAGCTTAGCAATCATTAAGGCCAGGATGGTAAAAAAAAAAGAAAAAAAGAAGAGAAGTTTGAATTTGACCCCTTGTTTTTTACTACAAATTCCTTCATGATCCGGTCATCAAGAAAGAAAATAAGTTGCATTTGGAACTTAGCTCATAAACACAACTACTACATATTAGAATTTGGGAGAGATTCGAATAAAGATAAACGATACACCCACAACAAAAAGTGAGTCATTTGACACATTTAAGCATAATTTTCGTGAGTCAGGTGTAAATTGACTCATTAGTAACAACCAATGAGTCTCTATTGACTCATTTATATTTCACCAGTGTGTCAATCATGAGCTGACGCATTTGCAAAATGCTTCGACTGACTCACATGGTCGTAAAAAATGAGTCAAGATCGACATAAGAGCATTTTAGAAGAAAAAAGTGAGTCAACTTGAAAGTGAGGCTGTATGCATGCGCGCGCATGCTTTCGTGACGTCATCCAAAATGCGCATTCTCGAGCCATATTTGAATTCCCGATCGACGACGCGACGTCGCCATCTTATATCTTGGATTCAGAAGAGTTTTGACTGCAGCTAGTGAAAAATTGGTACGCATAATTATTCATATGGTTTTAAACGATGATTTTTATGACTGGATTCGTGGGCTGAATCTTCTGATTATTATACAAATGATGCATGCGTTCATTTTACGATATCCGCACTCGAGTTGATGAGGCTGTGTGTAACTTAACTATAGATTCTCACTATGAACATGACAGACAATGAAAGCGGACAAAATATACAGTTCCTCAGGAAAACAAAGGAACATCCCTTCACTGCTATTATGTAAAAATGTGTAGAACAGGTGAATATGCATGTGACACCTGTTCTACACATTTTTACATAATAGCAGTGAAGGGATGTCCCTTTGTCTACCTGAGGAACTGTATATTTTGTCCGCTTTCATTGTCTGTCATGTTCATAGTGTCTACTGTATCGCACGAAGCCGTGTCGAATGAAAACATGCATGATCTTGCATCATTGTTTTATACAACGAAACTCCTAGATCCTTGTTATTTGATGTAAAACGAATTAATTCAAGATTGTTTCGTGACAGTATGGGTGACAAATAAATCTCAAGTTAAGGCTTAATTTAGTGCGTACAAAGTAGATTTTTCAGATTCGGGTAGCGGGACCACCGATTACATCGCTAAAATGTGATATTTTAGGATATATTTTCCATTGCAAATGTGGACAGTGACTCTGGCATGGTATGGTATGTGTGTGATAGGCCTAGGGAGTAGGGGGTATATGTCATGATGCACCCACAACAAAAAGTGAGTCACCCTTACTCAAATTGATGAGTCACTGGTTTGTCCGTACAGCGAAACACTTGAAGGATCATGTGAGTCACTATGACTCGATACAAATGAGTCTTATTTATCTAAGACTCACTTCAAGTGAGTCTTTAAGACTCATTTGTATCGAGTCATAGTGACTCACCTGATCCTTCAAGTGTGTCGCTGTACGGACAAACCAGTGACTCATCAATTTGAGTAAGGGTGACTCACTTTTTGTTGTGGGTGTATACGGTTGAAAGTGCGTTGTCGTTGATTACGAAATCAATTAAAATCGATTGGAATTAAATATTTTAATTTTAACGAGCAATATGATGGTGTCGGGAAATCCGATTAGCCAAAAAGATGTAGGAAATACTATCTACAACTCATACTCTATCCACATATAACAGAACAATTGTGGTATCTGATCATTTAAAGAAATTATGCCCAATTAAACATAAGCATGTTTTTAATTTCTGGAAAATGTGCACACGCGCGTGTTGTTATCTTTGACGCGCGCATATTACATCAATTTGAGTACAAAATGTTAATGAAAGTATCGTTAATCCAAAACGAGCAAAAAAGGGAAGAAATTCGATCCGCGTGCGTTACAAACGCATATACGCGAGCGCTGATCAGCACGCGCGGAAATTTTTGAAACGCTTAAAATTGTCTGAAACGTATGCAAAATTACTTGGTTTAGAGTTTTGAGCATTTTTTTTTCTAATTTCTTTTTGACGCGCGTGTACGCGCACGTTAGAAGGGGCAGACGCATTTGCGTGAGATAAATTTCTGACCCATGACCTGAGCATGATTGATACCAAATATGAATTGAAATCGATATTGCTGCGCTGAGATACGACCATTAATGACATTTTACATAATGACGTCATATTGACGTCACGATGCCCTGGCATCACTGAAAAGTCACGCAGTTCTAAGTTGGACTAAGATAGATCTTCAGGAGAGGTTTCATGGCAATGGCTTCAGCCATTCTTGAGATATCCTGCGAGCAAATTCGAGGAGGAATAATAATAATTTCTTCTATACAGACACAAAATAAATACTAGACTTTAAATCGTCACTTTGACGAATTAGGTGATACGAAGCTACTTTTGTATCATGAAAGTGTGCCGATGATGATCTAATGATAATATTCATAAATACGATAATGACGATATTGATGATGATGATTTTTTGGTTTTAAATGACGATGACCATGATTAAAAGTGGTATAGCGCCCCATTCAGGTATTCGATAAAGAATTGTTATATGATTAAACTATTAATTTACTAAACAAGCTCAAATTTTCGCCTGATTGCAGAGCCTACTACTCATTGAACTGATATTTCGACGCACTACATACGCAACATAATGAACAAGTCTAGACTAGAATTTAGTATCAATCACCTCCCATAGGCATAACACGCATATTTAGCAAAAATCTAACATATGTCGCCTTTAATCGCAATTTTCACCATAATGACGTCATCAAAATGAAGAAAGATTGGTAATGAACTTGTGGAAAATTGTCTCAGCTACAACATATTAAAGTTTGGAAGAAAATCGATCAATATTTACAGATATACATTCGATTTCCCATAAAGTTGCTGACGTCATAATGTGCGTATTCGTATTTTGACTTCCAAGGCTATTATAATGACGTCACGATGTACTTAATGGCCAAATGAGACATGAAATCATATCTCCGACCCATACTCTATCTAAATATGAACAAACAAAGTGGCAGTCCTTATTCATCCCAATGGACTTTTTATAGGCATGTTTTTGACAATATACGCTATGTAATACATAAACTCGCACGCACGGATATTTATCTTTAACGGACGCTCATTCTGTTATTAATAGTGATAAAGAGATGAACATGGAATCAAATTGTTCAGAAAAAATTGAGGAATATCCTGTTAAAAAAATTGAGTGGTAATTATTTGTCGTTCGACCGTGACAAACAAAAACGCGCAAAAATGCGTGTTTTGCGCGATTTTTTATGAAATGCTTATAATGACCTGAAACGTATGCAAAAAAAATTTAAGACGATTTTGAGCAATTTAAAATTTTACGCGCGCGTTAACACGCGCACAAAGGCGTACTCAAAAATCAACTAAATCCAAGCAGAAATAACGGCGATATTGCTCGCAAAAGACAGGAATGTAGAATCCAGATTTGAGAAAAAGTCATCTCCCATAGGGATTACACGCAAAAAGTGATGGATTAAGTGAAAATAGGGTAATATTAAGGTAAATACGGTTGTTTATTACATTATTTGCGTGTTTTAATAATCTACGTGTTTTAATAATCGAAGGAGATGGTACAGTGAAAGGTCAAAAAGAAGAAAAAAATGAAGAAAACAATTGTTGGATACACCCGGACTCGAACCAGGGATCTCGAGCTTGGAAGTCAAGTGCGTTACCGATATACCAAAACATTTCCATAGTTATTACACGTAAACGGGAAATGGAATTCTCAAATCCTACTTTGCAAGTGAAATATGAGCATGATCCCGGCATCTGATAGAGAAGAAAAAAAAGACACATTTGTGATAACTGATTGTCTCAGCTACAACATACTCGATACTCAGCGAAAACGAATTTAAAACAACGGAGATATTGCTCACGAAAGACAGGAATGTAGAATCCAGTTTTGAGAAAAAGTCATGTCCCATAGAGAATACACGCAAAATGTGGAAAATTTACATGCCTCCTTTAATCGAAAAAAATACGCCATGATGCCTTTGTCTAAATGAACATTTGTGAAAATTGCGTTTGTAGAAAATTGTCTCAGCTAGAACATATTAAAATGTGGAAGAAAAATGATTAATATCTACAGAGATACAATCAATTTTCCAAAAATATGCTGACGTCATAATATGCAAATTTAAATTTTGAGTTTGGAGGCCATTATGATGACATTATGAGTTAATAGAGGGTCAAATGAGACATGAAATCATATCTCCATTTCATAATCTATCCACATATACAAGATATTGGGAGTTGCTATCTATTCTGAAGAGTTACAATGAATTTTGTATAGGCATGTTTTTGCCCATGTATTGTGGGTAAATATAACACAGGCCCGCGCGCGCTGTCAACTTTGTCGGACGCTTATTGCGTTATTAAAAGGTGAACAAGTTATCAAAATGCTTTGAAAAATGTGCCAAATATGAAAACAGAGAAAATTCGGCGATTCTACGTTGCAAAATGCTAGTACGCGCAAAAAACGCGCGCGCATGCGCGTATGCATGATTTTTTGTCAAATGCTCCAAATGGCCTGAAAAGTATGCAAAAAAATATTTGGGATGATTTAGAGCATTTTAAATTTTTGCGCGCACGTAAACGCGCGGACGAACGCGTACGCGCGCATTTGCGCACGTTTATTGAATTAAAATTGACCGGACGGATATTGATCTTAATCATGATAATTGAGAATGAGAAATAACTTTCCGTTATGAAGATATGATCATGAGTTGATTTTCACAAAATGGCGCCTGGATGACCTCACGATAATGTTGAGTCTATGAAAAGTCACGCAGTTTTAAGTTAGACTAAGATCTATCATCATAGCAAGTTTCAGGATAATGGCTTTAGCCATTCTTGAGATATCCTGTGAACAAAATTGAGGAAGAATAATAATAATTTGTTCTATACAGACAACAAATAAATACTAGACTTGAATTCGTCACGAAGACGAATAAGGTGGTCTGTCTAAGTCTTATGATAGATTTGAGAATGGGAGAAGTTATACAGACATGTAACAATGATGATGATGATGATGATGATCTTGATAGTAATGGTGATGACGATGATGACGATGATAATGATAATGTTGATGATGACGATGATGATGTTGATGATCATGATCATGATCATGATGATATTGATGATGATGATGATCATGCTGACATCTGATTGAAAAAATGAGGGAGATGTAGATAGCATATAGTTTCAGCTACATTATACTCAAAATTCACAAAAAACAAGCGGAAATAACGGCGATATTGCACGCAAAAGACAAGAATGTAGAATCCAGATTTGAGAAAAAGTCATCTTCCATAAGGATTACACGCAAAAAGTAATGGATCAAGTGATAATAGGGTAATAATAAAGTAAATATGGTTGTTTATTACATTATTTGCGATTCTACGTGTTTTAATATTCAAAGGAGATGGTAGAGTGAAAGGTCAAAAAGAAAAAAAAATTTAGACAAAAAATTGTTGGAGACGCCCGGACTCGAACCAGGGACCTCGAGGTCGGAAGTCGAGTGCGTTACCGATATACCAAAACATTTCCCATAGAGAATACACGTAAACGGAAAATGGAATTCTCAAATCCCTCTTTGCAAGTGAGATATGAGCATGATCCCGGCATCTGATCGAAAAAAGGGCACACTTGTGATAGCTTATTGTCTCAGCTACAACATACTCAAAGCTCAGCGTAAACAAAGATAAAACGACGGAGATATTGCTCCCGAAAGATGGGAATGTAGAATCAAGTTTTCAGAAAAAGTCATGTCCCTTAGAGAATACACGCAAAATGTGAAAAATTGACATGCCTCCTTTAATCGCAAAAAAACGCCATGATGCTTTCATCAAAATGAAAATTCGTGTCTACTGCATCTGCAAGGAATTGTCTCAGCTAAAACATATCAAAATTTGGATGAAAATTGATCAATATTTACAGAGATACAATCAATTTTCCAAAAATATGATGACGTCATAATATGCAAATTAAAATTTTGAGTTCGGAGGCCATTATGATGACGTCATGAGTTAATTGAGGGTCAAATGAGACATGAAATCATATCTCCAATTCATACTCTTTTAAAATATGAAAACAAAATTGGGTTCATCTTGCATCCTAAAGCGCTACAATGGATTTTGTATAGGCATGTTTTTGTCCATGTATGCTATGTATTACAAGAGCTCGCACGCACGGACATTATCTTAAACGGACGCTCATTCCGTTATTAATGGGCAGAAAAAGGTGAACAAGGTATCAAAATGCTTGGAAAAATGTGCCAAATGTGATGACAGAAAACATTTGGCGATTCTATGTTGAAAAATACCAGTACGCGCGAAAACGCAAAATGCTTAAAATGGCCTGAAACGTATGCAAAATGAATTTGAGACGATTTGGAGCATTTTTATTTTTTGCGCGCGCGTTGACGCGCGGACGTACGCATCCGCGCGCGTTTTTTGACCTGAAATTGACCGGACGGATTTTGACCTTAATCGTGATAAATATGAATGAGAAATGTCTTTCCGTTATGAAGATATGATCCTGAGTAAAAAGTACCAAAAAAAACACAAAATGGCGTCTGGATGACGTCATGAAGAGTTGATAACCTTAACAATGTTAATGTCACGTCTTATGACAATGACCTATGACTGTGCCAAAATTGAACGAAATTGACTTAACCGATCTTGAGTTATCCTGTGAACAAAAAAAGGGGTAAAATAAATAAAAATAAAGAAATAATAATAACTAGACATATAATACTTGTTTGGAACAAGTATAGGTGGGCTGGTCAACTAAAATTTAAAAACAAAATAGAGCAAAAATAAGCGAGATACTGCTTAAATTTAAAAAAAAAACAATATCATGTAGATTCATTACGTGAACGAAATTCACCTTCTATAGTCATAACACGCAACTTAAGAAATTTCTAAAATGTGCCCTTTAATCGTAATTTTTACTCTGATGACGTCATCAAAATGAAAAATGGTTACTATAAAACTTGTAGAAAATTATCTTAGCTACAACCAATCGAAATTTGGAAGAAAATCGATCAATATTTACAGAGATGCAGTCAATTTTCCATAAATATGCTGACGTCATAATATGCAAATTCGTATTTTGAGTTCCAAGGCCATTATGATGATGTCACGATACACTTAATGGCCAAATGAGACGTGGAATCATATCTCCGACTCATACTCTATATAAATATGAAAACAAATTGAAGGTCACGGTTCATTTCAAAGAGCTATAATGGATTTTGTATAGGCATGTTTTTGCCCATATATGCTATGTATTAAAAGAGCTCGAGCGCACAGACATTTATCTTGAATTGACGCTCATCTTGTTATTAAAGGTCATAAAGAGATAAACATGGTATCAAATTCCTCGAAAAAATATGAGAAATATCATAAAAGAAAAAAAATGGCGATTCTTTTATTTTGTAATGGTGTTACGCGCAAAAACGCGCGCGCACGCGCGAGTGCGCGTTTTTTTATAAATAGCTTAAAATGACCTGAAACGTATGCAAAATAACTTTGAGACGATTTTGAGCATTTAATTTTTTTGCGCGCGCACTGACGCGCGGACGTACGTGCACGCGCGCGTTTTTTGACCTGAAATTGACCGGACGGATATTGACCTTGATCATGATAAATATGAATGAGAAATTACTTTTGGTTATGAAGATATGATCATGAGTTGATTTTCAGAAAATTTCACAAAATGGCGCCTAGATGACGTCATCAGTCAAGGTCAAGGTTGAAAACATTATTGTCATTTCTCTATATGCCTATACATATGTGTGCCAAATTTCAAGTGATTTGATTCGGACAATTTCAAGTTATCTTGCTAACAAAAAAGTGGCGAGAATTAAGAAAGATAAATAAATAACTAGACATATAATACTTGTTTGGAACAAGTATAGGTGGGCTGGTCAACTAAAATTTGAGACAAAATAGAGCAAAAATAAGCGACATACTGCTTACAAATTCTTAAAAAACAATATCATGTAGATTCATAACGTGAACTAAATTCACCTTCTATAGGCATAACACGCAAATTATGAAGTTTTTGACATGAGGCCTTTAATCAAAATTTTCACTATGATGACGTCATCAAAATGAAAAATGGTTATTACTGCGCTTGTAGAGAATTGTCTTAGCTACAACATATCGAATTTTTGAAGAAAATTGATCAATATTTACAGAGATACAATCATTTTTACATAAATATGCTGACGTCATAATATGCAAATTCGTATTTTGAGTTCCAAGGCCATTGTGATGATGTCACGATACACTTAATGGCCAAATGAGACATGGAATCATATTTCCGACTCATACTCTATCTAAATATGAAAAAAAATTGAGGATCCCGGTGCATTCCAAAGAGCTATAACGGATTTTGTATAGGCATGTTTTTGCCCATATATGCTATGTATTAAAAGAGCTCGCGCGCACTGACGTTTATCTTGAATTTACGCTCATCTTGTTAATAATGGTCATAAAGAGATAAACATGGTATCAAATTCCTTGAAAAAATATGAGAAATATCATGAAAGAAAAAAAATGGCGATTCTATGTTTTGTAATGGTGTTACGCGCGAAAACGCGCGCGCATGCTCGTACGCGCGATTTTTTATAAAATGCTCAAAATGACCTGAAACGTATGCAAAATAAATTTGAGACGATTTTGAGCATTTAAAAATTTTGCGCGCGCACTGACGCGCGGACGTACGCGCACGCGCGCATTTTTTGACCTGAAATTGACTGGACTGATATTGACCTTGATCATAATAAATATGAATGAGTAATACCTTTTGGTTATGAAGATATAATCATGAGTTGATGTTCAGAAAATTTCACAAAATGGCGCCTAGATGACGTCATCAGTCAAAGTCAAGGTTGAAAACGTTATTGTAATTTCTCCATATGCCTATACTTATGTGTGCCAAATTTCAAGTTTTTTGATTGATCCATTTTTAAGTTATCTTGCCAACAAAAAAGTGGTAAGAATTAAGAAAAATAAATAAATAATAATAACTAGACATATAATACTTGTTTGGAACAAGTATAGGTGGGCTGGTCAACTAAAATTTGAGACAAAATAGAGCAAAAATAAGCGAGATACTGCTAAAAAAACAATATCGTGTAGATTACTGATGTGAACGAAATTCACCTTCTATAGGCATAACACGCAACTTAAGAAATTTCTGATATGTGCCCTTTAATCATAATTTTCACTATGATGACGTCATCAAAATGAAAAATTATGGCATCCAAGCTTGTAGAGAAATGTTTTAGCTACAACATATCGAAATTTGGAAGAAAATTGATCAATATTTACAGAGATACAATCAATTTTAAATAAATATGCTGACGTCATAAAATGCAAATTCGTATTTTGAGTTCCAAGGCCATTATGATGATGTCACGATACACTTAATGGCCAAAAAAGACTTTAAATCATATCTCCGACACAAAATCTATCTAAATATGAAAACAAAATTGAGGGTCCCGGACTCCCTGTGCATCCCAAAGAGCTATAATGGATTTTGTATAGGCATGTTTTTGCCCATATATGCTATGTATTAAAAGAGCTCGCGCGCACAGACATTTATCTTGAATGAACGCTCATCTTGTTATTAATGGTCATAAAGAGATAAACATGGTATCAAATTGTTTGGAAAAATATGGGAAATATCATGAAGAAAAAAATGGCGATTCTATGTTTTGTAATGTTGTTACGCGCGAAAAACGCGCGCGCATGCGCGTGTGCGCGATTTTTTATAAAATGCTTAAAATGGCCTAAAACGTATGCAAAATAAATTTGAGATGATTTTGAGCATTATACAATTTGGCGCGCGCACTGACGCGCGGACGTACGCGCACGCGCGCGTTTTTTGATCCGAAATTGATCGGACTGATATTGACCTTGATCTTATTAAATATCAATGAGAAATGAATTTTGGTTATGAAGATATATTCACGAGTTTATTTTCACAAAATGGCGCCTAGATGACGTCATCAGTCAAGGTCAAGGTTGAAAACGTTATTGTGAGTTCTCTATATGCCTATACATATGTGTGTCAAATTTCAAGTTATTTGGTTCATCCATTTTCAAGTTATCTTGTGAACAAAAAAGTGGTAAGAATTAAGAAAAATAAATAAATATATAATAAACTAGACATAATACTTGTTTGGAACAAGTATAGGTGGGCTGGTCAACTTAAATTTGAAAACAAAATAGAGCAAAATTAAGCGAGATACTGCTTGAAAATTCTTAAAAAACACTATCATGTAGATTCATTACGTGAACGAAATTCACCTTCTATAGTCATAACACGCAAATTATGAAATTTCTGACATGAGGCCTTCAATCAAAATTTTCACTCTGATGACGTCATCAAAATGAAAAAGGGTTATTATTGAACTTGTAGAGAATTATCTTAGCTACAACATATTGAAATTTTGAAGAAAATCAATCAATATATACAGAGATACAATCAATTTTCCATAAATATGCTGACGTCATAATATGCAAATTCGTATTTTGAGTTCCAAGGCCATTAAGATGATGTCACGATACACTTCATGGCCAAATGAGACATGAAATCATATTTCTGACATATACTCTTTTCAAATATTAAAACAGAATTGGGGTCCAGGTGCATCCCAAAGAGCTATAATGGATTGTGTATAGGCATTTTTTTGCCCATGTATGTTATGTATTACAAGAGCTCGCGCGCACTGACATTTATCTTTAATTTACGCTCATCTTGTTAATAATGGTCATAAAGAGATAAACATGGTATCAAATTCTTTGAAAAAATATGAGAAATATCATGAAAGAAAAAAAAATGGCGATTCTATGTTTTGTAGTGGTGTTAAGCGCGAAAACGCGCGCGCATGCTCGTACGCGCGATTTTTTATAAAATGCTTAATATGACCTGAAACGTATGCAAAATAAATTTGAGACGATTTTGAGCATTTAAAAATTTTGCGCGCGCACTGACGCGCGGACGTACGCGCACGCGCGCGTTTTTTGAGCTGAAATTAACCGGACTGATATTAACCTTAATCATGATAAATATGAATAAAAAATACCTTTTGGTTATGAAGATATGATCATGAGATGATTTTCAGAAAATTTCACAAAATGGCGCCTAGATGACGTCATCAGTCAAGGTCAAGGTTGAAAACCTTACCGTGTCTTGTCCATATGCCTATACATATGTGTGTCAAATATCAAAGCATTTGATTGAACCATTTTAAAGTTATCTTGCTAACAAAAAAGTGGCAAGAATTAAGAAAAATAAATAAATAACTAGACATAATACTTGTTTGGAACAAGTATAGGTGGGCTGGTCAACTAAAATTTGAAAACAAAATAGAGCAAAAATAAGCGAGAAACTGCTTAAAAATTCTTAATAAACAATATCATGTAGATTCAGTACGTGAACTAAATTCATCTTCTATAGGCATAACACGCAAATTATGAAGTTTTTGACATGAGGCCTTTAATCAAAATTTTCACTATGATGACGTCATCAAAATGAAAAATAGTTATTTTGCGCTTGTAGAGAATTGTCTTAGCTACAACATATCGAAATTTTGAAGAAAATTGATCAATATTTACAGAGATACAATCAATTTTACATAAATATGCTGACGTCATAATATGCAAATTCGTATTTTGAGTTCCAAGACCATTGTGATGATGTCACGATACACTTAATGGCCAAATGAGACATGGAATCATATTTCCGACTCATACTCTATCTAAATATGAAAAGAAATTGAGGATCCCGGTGCATTCCAAAGAGCTACAACGGATTTTGTATAGGCATGTTTTTGCCCATATATGCTATGTATTAAAAGAGCTCGCGCGCACTGACATTTATCTTGAATTGACGCTCATCTTGTTAATAATGGTCATAAAGAGATAAACATGGTATCAAATTTCTTGAAAAAATATGAGAAATATCATGAAAGAAAAAAAAATGGCGATTCTATGTTTTGTAATGGTGTTACGCGCGAAAACGCGCGCGCATGCTCGTACGCGCGATTTTTTATAAAATGCTTAAAATGACCTGAAACGTATGCAAAATAAATTTGAGACGATTTTGAGCATTTAAATATTTTGCGCTCGCACTGACGCGCGGACGTACGCGCACGCGCGCGTTTTTTGACCTGAAATTGACTGGACTGATATTGACCTTGATCATAATAAATATGAATGAGAAATACCTTTTGGTTATGAAGATATGATCATGAGTTTATTTTCAGAAAATTTCACAAAATGGCGCCTAGATGACGTCATCAGTCAAGGTCAAGGTTGAAAACCTTACCGTGTTTTGTCCATACGCCTATACATATGTATGCCAAATTTCAAAGCATTTGATTGAACAATTTCAAAGTTATCTTGCTAACAAAAAGTGGGTCGAAATAAGAAAAATAAATAATAAACTAGACATATAATACTTGTTTGGAACAAGTATAGGTGGGCTGGACAACTAACATTTGAGACAAAATAGAGCAAAAATAAGCGACATACTGCTTACAAATTCTTAAAAGACAATATCATGTAGATTCATAACGTGAACTAAATTCACCTTCTATAGGCATAACACGCAAATTATGAAGTTTTTGACATGAGGCCTTTAATCAAAATTTTCACTATGATGACGTCATCAAAATGAAAAATGATTATAACTGCGCTTGTAGAAAATTGTCTTAGCTACAACATATCGAAATTTTGAAGAAAATTGATCAATATTTACAGAGATACAATCAATTTTACATAAATATGCTGACGTCATAATATGCAAATTCGTATTTTGAGTTCCAAGGCCATTGTGATGATGTCACGATTCACTTAATGGCCAAATGAGACATGGAATCATATTTCCGACTCATACTCTATCTTAATATGAAAACAAATTGAGGATCCCGGTGCATTCCAAAGAGCTATAACGGATTTTGTATAGGCATGTTTTTGCCCATATATGCTATGTATTAAAAGACCTCGCGCGCACTGACATTTATCTTGAATTTACGCTCATCTTGTTAATAATGGTCATAAAGAGATAAACATGGAATCAAATTCCTTGACAAAATATGAGAAATATCATGAAAGAAAAAAAAATGGCGATTCTATGTTTTTTAATTGTGTTACGCGCGAAAACGCGCGCGCATGCTCGTACGCGCGATTTTTTATAAAATGCTTAAAATGACCTGAAACGTATGCAAAATAAATTTGAGACGATTTTGAGCATTTAAAAATTTTGCGCGCGCATTGACGCGCGGACGTACGCGCACGCGCGCGTTTTTTGACCTGAAATTGACTGGACTGATATTGACCTTGATCATAATAAATATGAATGAGAAATACCTTTTGGTTATGAAGATATGATCATGAGTTTATTTTCAGAAAATTTCACAAAATGGCGCCTAGATGACGTCATCAGTCAAGGTCAAGGTTGAAAACATTACTGTGTTTTCTCCATATGCCTATACATATGTGTGCCAAATTTCAAAGCATTTGATTGAATAATTTCAAAGTTATCTTGCTAACAAAAAGTGGGTCGAAATAAGAAAAATAAATAATAAATAATAAATAAAGGCGATTTTAACAAAAATATAAGGTGGTCTGTATTAGATACAGCCCACCTGATAAATAATAAATAAATAAAGGCAATTTTAACAAAAATATAAGGTGGTCTGTATTAGATACAGCCCACCTGATAAATAATAAATAAATAAGAAAGGCGATTTTAACAAAAATATAAGGTGGTCTGTATTAGATACAGCCCACCTGATAAAGGCAATTTTAACAAAAATATAAGGTGGTCTGTATTAGATACAGCCCACCTGATAATAAATAATAAAGGCGATTTTAACAAAAATATAAGGTGGTCTAACGCGCGCGCATGCTCGTACGCGCGATTTTTTATAAAATGCTTAAAATGACCTGAAACGTATGCAAAATAAATTTGAGACGATTTTGAGCATTTAACAATTTTGCGCGCGCATTGACGCGCGGACGTACGCGCACGCGCGCGTTTTTTGACCTGAAATTGACTGGACTGATATTGACCTTGATCATAATAAATATGAATGAGAAATACCTTTTGGTTATGAAGATATGATCATGAGTTTTTTTTCAGAAATTTCACAAAATGGCGCCTAGATGACGTCATCAGTCAAGGTCAATGTTGAAAACCTTACTGTGTTTTGTCCATATGCCTATACATATGTGTGCCAAATTTCAAAGCATTTGATTGAATAATTTCAAAGATATCTTGCTAACAAAAAGTGGGTCGAAATAAGAAAAATAAATAATAAATAATAAAGGCGATTTTAACAAAAATATAAGGTGGTCTGTATTAGATA
This sequence comes from Strongylocentrotus droebachiensis, assembly GCA_035222895.1. Lineage (NCBI taxonomy): Eukaryota > Metazoa > Echinodermata > Echinoidea > Camarodonta > Strongylocentrotidae > Strongylocentrotus > Strongylocentrotus droebachiensis. The sequence continues at coordinate 82,021 of JAVYIG010005777.1, forward strand.
CAGCCCACCTGATAATAAACTAGACATATAATACTTGTTTGGAACAAGTATAGGTGGGCTGGTCAACTAAAACTTGAGACAAAATAGAGCAAAAATAAGCGACATACTGCTTACAAATTCTTAAAAAACAATATCATGTAGATTCATAACGTGAACTAAATTCACCTTCTATAGGCATAACACGCAAATTATGAAGTTTTTGACATGAGGCCTTTAATCAAAATTTTCACTATGATGACGTCATCAAAATGAAAAATGGTTATTACTGCGCTTGTAGAGAATTGTCTTAGCTACAACATATCGAAATTTTGAAGAAAATTGATCAATGTTTACAGAGATACAATCAATTTTACATAAATATGCTGACGTCATAATATGCAAATTCGTATTTTGAGTTCCAAGGCCATTGTGATGATGTCACGATACACTTAATGGCCAAATGAGACATGAAATCATATTTCCGACTCATACTCTATCTAAATATGAAAAATAATTGAGGATCCCGGTGCATTCCAAAGAGCTATAACGGATTTTGTATAGGCATGTTTTTGACAATATATGCTATGTATTAAAAGAGCTCGCGCGCACTGACATTTATCTTGAATTTACGCTCATCTTGTTCATAATGGTCATAAAGAGATAAACATGGTATCAAATTCCTTGAAAAAATATGAGAAATATCATGAAAGAAAAAAAAATGGCGATTCTATGTTTTGTAATGGTGTTACGCGCGAAAACGCGCGCGCATGCTCGTACGCGCGATTTTTAATAAAATGCTTAAAATGACCTGAAACGTATGCAAAAAAAATTTGAGACGATTTTGAGCATTTAAAAAATTTGCGCGCGCACTGACGCGCGGACGTACGCGCACGCGCGCGTTTTTTGACCTGAAATTGACTGGACTGATATTGACCTTGATCATAATAAATATGAATGAGAAATACCTTTTGGTTATGAAGATATGATCATGAGTTTATTTTCAGAAAATTTCACAAAATGGCGCCTAGATGACGTCATCAGTCAAGGTCAAGGTTGAAAACCTTACTGTGTTTTGTCCATATGCCTATACATATGTGTGCCAAATTTCAAAGCATTTGATTGAATAATTTCAAAGATATCTTGCTAACAAAAAGTGGGTCGAAATAAGAAAAATAAATAAATAAAGGCGATTTTAACAAAAATATAAGGTGGTCTGTATTAGATACAGCCCACCTGATAATAAAGAAAGAAAATTCTGACGAAAACAATAGGTGATCTGTTTTCAACAGACCACCTAATAAATGATGGTGATGATGATAATGGTAATAAGACAATAATAATAATAATAATAATAATAATAATAATAATAATAATAACTAGACATATAATACTTGTTTGGAACAAGTATAGGTGGGCTGGTCAACTAACATTTGAGACAAAATAGAGCAAAAATAAGCGACATACTGCTTACAAATTCTTAAAAGACAATATCATGTAGATTCATAACGTGAACTAAATTCACCTTCTATAGGCATAACACGCAAATTATGAAGTTTTTGACATGAGGCCTTTAATCAAAATGTTCACTCTGTTGACGTCATCAAAATGAAAAATGGTTATTACTGCGCTTGTAGAGAATTGTCTTAGCTACAACATATCGAAATTTTGAAGAAAATTGATCAATATTTACAGAGATACAATCAATTTTACATAAATATGCTGACGTCATAATATGCAAATTCGTATTTTGAGTTCCAAGGCCATTGTGATGATGTCACGATACACTTAATTGCCAAATGAGACATGGAATCATATTTCCGACTCATACTCTATCTTAATATGACAAAAAATTGAGGATCCCGGTGCATTCCAAAGGGCTATAACGGATTTTGTATAGGCATGTTTTTGCCCATATATGCTATGTATTAAAAGAGCTCGCGCGCACTGACATTTATCTTGAATTGACGCTCATCTTGTTAATAATGGTCATAAAGAGATAAACATTGTATCAAATTCCTTGAAAAAATATGAGAATTATCATGAAAGAAAAAAAATGGCGATTCTATGTTTTTTTAATGGTGTTACGCGCGAAAACGCGCGCGCATGCTCGTACGCGCGATTTTTTATAAAATGCTTAAAATGACCTGAAACGTATGCAAAATAAATTTGAGACGATTTTGAGCATTTTAAAATTTTGCGCGCGCACTGACGCGCGGACGTACGCGCACGCGCGCGTTTTTTGACCTGAAATTGACTGGACTGATATTGACCTTGATCGTAATAAATATGAATGAGAAATACCTTTTTTTTATGAAGATATGATCATGAGTTTATTTTCAGAAAATTTCACAAAATGGCGCCTAGATGACGTCATCAATCAAGGTCAAGGTTGAAAACCCTACTGTGTTTTGTCCATATGCCTATACATATGTGTGCAAAATTTTAAGTGATTTGAGTTAGACAATTTCAAGTTATCTTGCTAACAAAAAAGTGGCGAGAATTAAGAAAAATAAATAAATAATAAATAAAGGCAATTTTAACAAAAATATAAGGTGGTCTGTATTAGATACAGCCCACCTGATAATAAATAAAGGCAATTTTAACAAAAATATAAGGTGGTCTGTATGATATACAGCCCACCTGAATAATAAAGGCAATTTTAACAAAAATATAAGGTGGTCTGTATTAGATACAGCCCACCTGATAAGAAAGAAAATTCTGACGAAAACAATAGGTGATCTGTTTTTAACAGACCACCTAACTAGACTTTAATTCGTCACTTAGACGAATTAGGTGATACGTATGGTAATGGTTTACATAACGAAGAATGCATTACACGGTATCATATTATTTTATAAAATGCTTCTCCCATTATGATCTATCCATATGTCAAGTTTATATTGTGTCCCCCTTGATCATTATGGCACTAGGGAAGATAGATTGAGACAACAAATGACCATTGACCCTGTTCATGCAGTAACCAATTACGCCGTTGACTCTAATTTTCATCATGGAGAACGCATTTTGACGATTTTATCTTATTCAAAGAAATAAAAATGCAATTGATATATTACAGCTTATGCCGGAATATTAAAAAGTGAATAGTGTATTACGTCACGATGTCCCGGCGTAAATGAAAAGTCAAAATAAATGTATAAATACATTAGCGATTATTTTTAGTTGTCGACGTGAGATAAGCTAGTTGCTTGATAATAAAATCTTTAAATATCGGATGGATATATACTGTCACTGTATAAGTATGTGGATTAGACCAGAGTTGAATTAACAGGAAATATTGTAGGAAAGAGAAAGAATGAGAGGCAGGGAGTGTTGATTTTTTTTTCTTCAAGTAATGCATGGAACTGTAGATAGCTGAAGATATTATTCGGAAGGGAAGGGAGCTTAGGCTTAGCAATCATCGAGGCCAGGATGGTAAAAAAAGAAGGAAATAAAGGGAAGCTTGATTTTGACGCATTGTATTTGACTAAAATTCCTTCATGATCCCGTCATCAAGAAAGAAAATAAGTTGTATTTGGAACTTAGATCATAAACTCAGCTACTACATATTAGAATTTGGGAGAGATTCGAATAAAGATAAACGATTTACGGTTGAAAGTGCATTGTCGTTGATTACGAAATCAATTAAAATCGATTGAAATTAAATATTTTATTTTTAGCGAGCAATATGATGGTGTCGGGAAATCCGATTAGCCAAACAGATGTAGGAAATAATATCTACAACTCATCCTCTATCAACATATAACTAGACTTTAATTCGTCACTTTGACGAATTAGGTGATACGTATGACAATGGTTTACAAAGCGAATAATGCATTACACGATATATTATTTTATAAAATGCTTCTCCCATTATGATCTATCCATATGTCAAGATTAAATTGTGTCTCCTTGATTATCATGGATCTAGGAAAGATAGATTGAGACGATATATGACCATCGACCCTGTACAGTTACACCTTTAACTCTAATTTACATCATGAAGAACCATTTTGACGATTTTATCTTATTCAAAGAAATGAAATGTAATTGATATATTAGAGCTTATGCCTGAATATTAAAAAGTGAATAGTGTATGATGTCACGATGTCCCGGCGTAAATGAAAAGTAAAACAAAATGTGGGAATGCATTAGCAATTATTGTTTAGTTGTCGACGTGACATTAGGCAGTTGCTTGATAATAAAATCTTTAAATATCGGATGGATATATACTGTCACTGTATAAGGATTGTGAATTAGACCAGAGTTGAAATAACAGGAAATAATGTAAGAAAGAGAAAGAATGAGAGGCAGGGAGTGTTAATTTTTTTTCTTCAAGTAATGCATGGAACTGTGGATAGCTGAAGATATTATTTGGAAAGTAAAGGAGCTTAGCAATCATCGAGGCCAGGATGGTAAAAAAGGGACGAAAATGGAAGTTTGATTTTGACCCATCGTCTTTGACCACAATTTCCTTCATGATTCCGTCATCAAGAAGAAAATAAATTGTATTAGGAACTTAGATCATAACCTCAGCTCCACATATTAGAATTTGGGAGAGATTCGAATAAAGATAAATGATATATGGTTAAAAGTGCATTGTCGTTGATCAATTAAAATCGATTGAAATTAAATGATTTAACTTTAACGAGCAATATGATGATGTCGGGAAATCCGATTAGCCAAAAAGATGTAGGAAATTATATCTACAACTCATACTCTATCTACATATAATAAAACAATTGGGGTATCCGATCATTTTGAGAAATTATGGCCAATTCAGCATAGGCATGTTTTTTTTAATTTCTGGGAAATGTGCGCACGCGCGTGTTGTTATCTTTGACGCGCGCATATTACATCAATTTGAGTAAAAAATGACTGAAATTTAGAGGGATTGTTAATGAAATTATCGTTAATCCAAAACGAGCAAAAAAACTAAGAAATTCGATCTGCGTGCGATACAAACGCAAATACGCGTGCGCTGACCGGCACGCGCGGAAATTTTTGAAACGCTCAAAATTGGTTGAAACGTATGCAAAATTACTTGGTTAGGAGTTTTGAGCATTTTATTTTCTAATTTCTTTTTGACGCACGTGTACGCGCACGTTAGAGGGGGCAGACAAATTTGCGTGGGCTAAATTTCTGACCCATGACCTGAGCATGATTGATACCAAATTTGAATTGAAATCGATATTGCATGGCTGAGATACGACCATTAATGTCATTTTACATAATGACGTCATGATGACGTCACGATGCCCTGGCGTCACTGAAAAGTCACGCAGTTCTAAGTTAGACTAAGATCTATCATCATTACAAGTTTCATGATAATAGCTTTATTCATTCTTGAGATATCTTGCGAACAAATTCGAGGAAGAATAATAATATTAAAAAAAAAAAAAAATAATAAAGAAAAATCTTGACGAAATCAAAAGGTGATACGTATATTTCATACGTATCACCTAACTAGACTTTAATTCGTCACTTCGACGATTTAGGTGATACGAAGCTATTTTTGTATCATGAATGTGTGCCGATGATGATCTAATGATAATATTCATAAATACGATAATGACGATATTGATGATGAAGATTTTTTGGTTTTAAATGACGATGACCATGATTAAAATTGGTATAGCGCCCCCTTCAGGTATTTGATAGAGAATTGTTATATGATTAAACTATTAATTTACTAAACAAGCTCAAATTTTCGCCTGATTGCAGAGCCTACCAATCATTGAACTGATATTTCGACGCACTACATACGCAACATAATGAACAAGTCTAGACTGGAATGTAGTATCAATCACCTCCCATAGGCATAACACGCATATTTAGCAAAAATCTGACATAATATGTCGCCTTTAATCGCAATTTTCAGCATAATGACGTCATCAAAATGAATAAATATTAGAAACGATCTTGTGGATTGTCTGAGCTACAACATATCAAAATTTAGAAGTAAATTGATCAATATTTACAGAATGTGAGTATTCGTATTTCGGCTTCCAAGGCTATTATAATGACGTCACGATGTACTTAATGGCCAAATGAGACATGAAATCATATCTCCTACTCATACTCTATCCAAATATGAAAAAGGAATGGGAGTCTCTAGGCATCCCAAAGAGCTATAATGGACTTTTTATAGGCATATGTTTTTGCCAGTATATGCTATGTATTACAAAACTCGCGCATACGCCTTGAACAGACGCTCATTCCGTTATTTATAGTGATAAAGAGATAAACATGGTATCAATTTGTTCGAACAAATATGAGAATAATCCTGTCCAAAAAAATTGACTGGTAATTATTTTGAGTTCGACTGTGACAGACGAAAACGCGCGAAAATGCGCGTTTGCGCGATTTTTTATTAAAAAAAAATCTTGACGAAATCAAAAGGTGATACGTAGACTTCGTACGTATCACCTAATGATACGTATACTTTGTACGCATCACCTAATGATTCCTTCAAAATTTGCAATTTCAACTTTCGATTGAAAATTTCGATATGATCTCAACATCTGATCGAAAAAACAAAGTACATCGTTTTTATAGCCCATGGTCTCAGCTATAACATACCCAAATTTGGGAGAAAACAAAGCACGAATAGGAAAGATAGTGCTCATAGATGAATGCCATGTAGATTCATGATGTGAACAAAATTCACCTTCCATAGACATAACACGCAAATGACGAAAATTCTGACATGTGGCCTTTAATTGAATTTTGTACTATGATGAAATCATTTAAATGAAAATTGGTATGAACTGATCTCAAAGACGATTGCCTCGACTACAACATATTAAAATCTAGAAGAGAATCGATGAATATTAAGAGAAATACACTAATTTTTCCATAAACATAATGACGTCATAATATGCATTTTTGTATTTTTGACTTCCAAGGCCATTATGATGACGTCAAGATGTACTTAATGGCCAAATGAGATATGAAATCATACCTTCGACTCATACTCTATCTAAATATGAAAAAAAAAATTGGCAATCCTTATTCATCCCAATGGACTTTTTATAGGCATGTTTTTGCCCGTATATGCTATGTATTACAAAAATCGCGCGTGCGGACGGTTATCTTGAACGGACGCTCATTCCGTTATTAATAGTGATAAAGAGATAAACTTGGTATCAAATTGTTTGGAAAATTATGAGGAATATCCTGTCAAAAGTTTTTGCTTAGGAATTATTTTTCGTTCGGCCGTGACGAACAAAAACGTCCAAAAATGCGTGTTTTGCGCGATTTTTTATGAAATGCTTATAATGGCCTAAAACGTATGCAAAAAAAATTTAAGACGATTTTGAGGAATTTAAAATTTTACGCGCGCGTTAACGCGCGCACCTACGCGTACGCGCATTTATTGACCTGAAATTGACCCGACAAATATTGACCTTGATCATGACAAATATGAATGAGAAATGGCTTTCTGTTATGAAGATATGATCATAAGTTGATTTTCACAAAATGGCGTCTGGATGACGTCACGATGACTTTGAGTCTTTGAAAAGTCACGCAGTTCTAAGTTAGACTAAGATCTATCATCGTTGAAAGTTTCATGACAATGGCTTTATTCAGTCTTGAGATATCCTGCGAACAAAATCGAGGAAGAATAATAGGAAGAAGAAGAATAAAGAAAAATCTTGACGAAATCAATAGGTGATACGTAGACTTCGTACGTATCACCTAATAAAACAACTGGGGTATCCGATCATTTAAAGAAGTTATGGCCAATTGAACAAAGGCATGTTGTTTTTGTTTTGTGGAAAATGTGCGCACGGGCGTGTTGTTATCTTTGACGCGCGCATTTTACATCAATTTGAGTAAAAAATTACTAAAATTTACAGGGATTGTAAATGAAAGTATCGTTAATCCAAAACGAGCAAAAAAAGGAAGAAATTCGATCCGCGTGCGTTATAAACGCAAATACGCGCGCGCCGACCCGCACACGCGGAAATATTTGAAATGCTTAAAATTGCCTGAAACGTATGCAAAATTACTTGGTTTGGAGTTTTGAGCATTTTTTTTTTAAGTTCTTTTTGACGCACGTGTACGCGCACGTTAGAAGGGGCCGACGCATTTGCGTGGGATAAATTGTTGACCCATGACCTGAGCATGATTGATACCGAATTTAAATTGAAAACGATATTGCATGGCTGAGATACGACCATTAATGGCATTTCACATAATGACGTCATGATGACGTCACGATGCCTGGGCGTCACTGAAAAGTCACGCAGTTTTTAGTTGGACTAAGATCTATCATCAGAGAAAGTTTCAAGACAATGGCTTCAGCCATTCTTGAGATATCCTGCGAACAAAATCGCGGAAGAATAATAATAATTTTTTTTGTGAATAATACAAATCTTGACGAAATCAATAGTTAATACGTATACTTCGTACTTATCTCCTAATGATTCCTTCAAAATTTGCATTTTCAACTTTCGATTGGAAATTTGGACATGATCCCAACATCTGATTAAAAAACAAAGTACACCGTTTCTATAGCCCATGGTCTCAGCTATAACATAGCCAAATTTGGGAGAAAACAGAGCACAACTAAGATAGATAGTGCTCAAAGATGAATGTCATGTAGATTCATGATGTGAACGAAATTCACCTTCCATAGACATAACACGCAAATCAAGAAAATTCTGACATGTGGCCTTTAATTAGGTGATACGTAACGAAGTCTACGTATCACCTATTGATTTAGTCAAGATTTTTATTATTTATTTATTTATTATTAGGTGATACGTATGAAATATACGTATCACCTTTTGATTTCGTCAAGATTTTCTTTATTATTATTAGGTGGGCTGTATCTAATACAGACCACCTTATAATTTTGTTAAAATTGCCTTTATTATTGATTTATTAGGTGGGCTGTATCTAATACAGACCACCTTATAATTTTGTTAAAATTGCCTTTATTATTCTTTATTATTTATTTTTCTTATTTCGAACCACTTTTTTGTGGACAAGATAACATAAAAATGGTTCAATCAAATACCTTGAAATTTGACACACATATGTATAGGCATATGAACAAAACACAGCGAATTTTTTAACTTTGACCTTGACTGATGACGTCATCTAGGCGCCATTTTGTGAAATTTTCTGCAAATTTACTCATGATCATATTTTCATAACGGTTAGTCATTTCTCATTCATATTTATCATGATCAAGGTCAATATCCGTCCAATCAATTTCAGGTTAATAAACGCGCGCGTACGCGTACGTCCGCGCGTCAGTGCGCGCGCAAAATTTTAAAATGCTCTAGATCGTCTCAAAATAATTTTGCATACGTTTCAGGCCATTTTAAGCAGTTTATAAAAAATCGCGCACACGCGCATGCGCGCGCGTTTTCGCGCGTAACACCATTAAACAACATAGAATCGCCATATTTTTCTTCTTTCATGATATTTCTCATATTTTTTCGAACAATTTGATACCATGTTTATCTCTTTATGACCATTAATAACAAGATGAGCGTCCATTCAAGATAAATGTCTATGCGCGCAAGCTCTTGTAATACATAGCATATATGGGCAAAAAGATGCCTATACAAATTCCATTATAGCTCTTTGGGATGGAACTGGACCCCCAATATTTTTTCATATTTTGATAGAGAATGATTTGGAAATATGATTCCATGTCTCTTTTGGCTATTAAAAATATTTTGACATCATCATAATTGCCTTCGAACTAAAAATAGGAATTTGCATATTATGACGTCAGCATATTTATGGAAAATTGATTGTATCTCTGTATATGTTGATTGATTTTCTTCAAAATTTCGATATGTTGTAGCTAAGATAATTCTCTACAAGTTCAATAATAACCATTTTTCATTTTGATGACGTCATCAGAGTAAAAATTTCGATTAAAGGCCTCATGTCAGAAATTTCACAATTTGCATGTTATGACTATAGGTGAATTTCGTTCACCTAATGAATCTACATGATATTGTTTATTAAGAATTTTTAAGCAGTTTCTCGCTTATTTTTGCTCTATTTTGTTTTCAAATTTTAGTTGACCAGCCCACCTATACTTGTTCCAAACAAGTATTATATGTCTAGTTTATTATCAGGTGGGCTGTATCTAATACAGACCACCTTATATTTTTGTTAAAATCGCCTTTATTATTATTTTTTTTTTTTTTTTTTTTATTTTGAACCACTTTTTTGTTAGCAAGATAACTTGACAATGGCTCAATCAAATAACTTGAAATTTGGCACACATATGTATAGGCATATAAACAAAGCAAGGTAAGGTTTTTAACCTTGACCTTGACTGATGACGTCATCTAGGCGCCATTTTGTGAAATTTTCTGAAAATAAACTCTTGATCATATCTTCATAACCAAAAGGTATTTCTCATTCATATTTATTATGATCAAGGTCAATATCAGTCCAGTCAATTTCAGGTCAAAATACGCGCGCGTGCGCGTACGTCCGCGCGTCAATGCGCGCGCAAAAATTTTAAATGCTCAAAATCGTCTCAAATTTATTTTGCATACGTTTCAGGTCATTTTAAGCATTTTATAAAAAATCGCGCGTACGAGCATGCGCGCGCGTTTTCGCGCGTAACACCATTAAAAAACATAGAATCGCCATTTTTTTTTCTTTCATGATATTTCTCATATTTTTTCAAGGAATTTGATTCCATGTTTATCTCTTTATGACCATTATTAACAAGATGAGCGTAAATTCAAGATAAATGTCAGTGCGCGCGAGGTCTTTTAATACATAGCATATATGGGCAAAAACATGCCTATACAAAATCCGTTATAGCTCTTTGGAATGCACCGGGATCCTCAATTTTTTTTCATATTAAGATAGAGTATGAGTCGGAAATATGATTCCATGTCTCATTTGGCCATTAAGTGTATCGTGACATCATCACAATGGCCTTGGAACTCAAAATACGAATTTGCATATTATGACGTCAGCATATTTATGTAAAATTGATTGTATCTCTGTAAATATTGATCAATTTTCTTCAAAATTTCGATATGTTGTAGCTAAGACAATTCTCTACAAGCGCAGTAATAACCATTTTTCATTTTGATGACGTCATCATAGTGAAAATTTTGATTAAAGGCCTCATGTCAAAAACTTCATAATTTGCGTGTTATGCCTATAGAAGGTGAATTTAGTTCACGTTATGAATCTACATGATATTGTCTTTTAAGAATTTGTAAGCAGTATGTCGCTTATTTTTGCTCTATTTTGTCTCAAATGTTAGTTGACCAGCCCACCTATACTTGTTCCAAACAAGTATTATATGTCTAGTTTATTTTTCTTATTTCGAACCACTTTTTTGTGAGCAAGATAACTTTAAAATGGTTCAATCAAATACCTTGAAATTTTGCACACATATGTATAGGCATTAGAACAAAACACAGCAAATTGTTCAACCTTGACCTTGACTCATGACGTCATCTAGACGCCATTTTGTGAAATTTTCTGAAAATCAACTCATGATCATATCTTCATAACCAAAAGTAATTTCACCTTCATATTTATCATGATCTAGGTCAATATCAGTCCGGTCAATTTCAGGTCAAAAAACGCGCGCGTGCGCGTACGTCCGCGCGTCAGTGCGCGCGCAAAATTTTTAAATGCTCAAATTCGTCTCAAATTTATTTTGCATACGTTTCAGGTCATTTTAAGCATTTTATAAAAAATCGCGCGAACGAGCATGCGCGCGCGTTTTCGCGCGTAACACCATTAAAAAACATAGAATCGCCATTTTTTTTTCTTTCATGATATTTCTCATATTTTTTCAAGGAATTTGATTCCATGTTTATCTCTTTATGACCATTATTAACAAGATGAGCGTAAATTCAAGATAAATGTCAGTGCGCGCGAGGTCTTTTAATACATAGCATATATGGGCAAAAACATGCCTATACAAAATCCGTTATAGCTCTTTGGAATGCACCGGGATCCTCAATTTTTTTCATATTAAGATAGAGTATGAGTCGGAAATATGATTCCATGTCTAGTTTGGCCATTAAGTGTATCGTGACATCATCACAATGGCCTTGGAACTCAAAATACGAATTTGCATATTATGACGTCAGCATATTTATGTAAAATTGATTGTATCTCTGTAAATATTGATCAATTTTCTTCAAAATGTCGATATGTTGTAGCTAAGACAATTCTCTACAAGCGCAGTAATAATCATTTTTCATTTTGATGACGTCATCATAGTGAAAATTTTGATTAAAGGCCTCATGTCAAAAACTTCATAATTTGCGTGTTATGCCTATAGAAGGTGAATTTAGTTCACGTTATGAATCTACATGATATTGTCTTTTAAGAATTTGTAAGCAGTATGTCGCTTATTTTTGCTCTATTTTGTCTCAAATGTTAGTTGACCAGCCCACCTATACTTGTTCCAAACAAGTATTATATGTCTAGTAATTTTTATTTTTATTCTTCCTCGAATTTGTTCGCAGGATATCTCAAGACTGAATAAAGTTATTGTCATGAATCTTTCAATGATGATAGATCTTAGTTTTACTTAGAACTGCGTGACTTTTCAAAGACTCAAAGTCATCGTGACGTCATCCAGGCGCCATTTTGTGAAAATCAACTTATGATCATATCTTCATAACGGAAAGGAATTTCTCATTTATAATTATCAGGATTAAGATCAATATCCGTCCGGTCAATTTCAGGTCAATAAATGCGCGCAAAAACGCGCGTACGTGTTTGTGCGCGCGTTAACGCGCGCGTAAAATTTTCAATTGCTCAAAATCGTCTTAAATTTGTTTTGCATACGTTTCAGGCCATTATAAGGATTTCATAAAAAATCGCGCAAAACACGCATTTTTGCGCGTTTTCGTTCGTCACGGCCGAACGAAAAATAATTACCCCTCAATTTTTTTTGACAGGATATTCCTCATATTTTTCTGAACAATTTGATACCATGTTCATCTCTTTATCACTATTAATAACGGAATGATCGGGCGTCCGTTGAAGATAAATATCCGTGCGTGAGAGCTCTTGTATTACATAGCATATATGGGCAAAAACATGCCTATAAAAAGTACATCGAGATGAATAAGGACTGCCATTTTTTTACTTCATATTTAGATAGAGTATGAGTCGGAGATATGATTTCATGTCTCATTTGGCCATTAAGTATATTTTTACATAATCATATTGACCTTGGAACTCAAAGTACGAATTTTCATATTATGACGTCAACATATTTACGGAAAATAATTGTATCTCTGCAAATATTGATCAATTTTCTTCTAAATTTTGATATGTTGTAGCTGAGACAATTCTTCACAATATTATTACCAATATTAATTCATTTTGATGACGTCATTCGATTTTTGCTTAATACGCGTCTTATGCCTATGGGTGGTGATTGATACTACATTCCAGTCTAGAATTGTTCATTATCTTACGTATGTAGTGCATCGAAATATCAGTTCAATGATTGGTAGGCTCTGCAATCAGGCAAAAATTTGAGCTTGTTTAGTAAATTAATAGTTTAATCATATAACAATTCTCTATCGAATACCTGAAGGGGGGGCTATACCACTTTTAATCATGGTCATCGTCATTTAAAACCAAAAAACATCATCATCAATATCGTCATTATCGTATTTATGAATATTATCATTAGATCATCATCGGCACACTTTAATGATACAAAAATAGCTTACGTATCACCTAATTCGTCAAAGTGACGAATTAAAGTCTAGTTGAATTTTGTACTATGACGACATCATTAAAATGAAAAATAGTGTGTATTGACCTTGTAGATAATTGCCTCGACTACAACATATTAAAATTTGGAAGAAAATTAATCATTATTGAGAGAATTACACTAAATTTTCCAAAAATATAATGACGTCATAATATGACATTTTGTATTTTGACTTCTAAGGCCATTATGATGACGTCAAGATGTACTTAATGTCCAAATGAGATATGAAATCTTATCTCCAACTCATGATCGATCTACATAGGAACAAAAAATGAGGGTTCCGGTGCCTCCCAAAGAGCTGTAATGGATTGTGTATAGGCATGTTTTTGCCCATATATGCTATGTATTACAAAACTCGCGCGTACGGACAGTTATCTTGAACAGACGCTCATTCCCTCATTAATAGTGATAAAGAGATAAACATGGTATCAAATTGTTCAGAAAAATATGAGGAATATCCTGTCAAAAGTTTTTGCAGAGGAATTATTTTCGTTCGGCCGTGACGAACGAAAACGCGCGAAAATGCGCGTTTGCGCGCTTTTTTATGAAATGCTTATAATGGCCTGAAACGTATGCCAAAATTTTTTTAAACGATTTTGAGAATTTTAAAATTTTGCGCGCACTCTTACGCGCGTACGCGCGCGTGCGCGCACGTTTATCGATCGAAAAATTGACCGGACAGATATTGACCTTGATCATGATAAATATGAATGAGAAATGCCTTTTCGTTATGAAGATATGACAATAACTTGAATGTTGATAAAAAAAGAAAATGGCGCCTGGATGACGTCATGATGACTCCGATTCTCCAAAAAGTCACGCAGTTCTAAGTTAGATTAAGATCTATCATCATGGCAAGTTTCATTATAATAGCTTTATTCAGTCTTGAGATATCCTGCGAACAAAATCGCGGAAGAATAATAATAATTTTTTTTGTGAATAATAAAAATCTTGACGAAATCAATAGTTGATACGTATACTTCGTACGTATCTCCTAATGATTCCTTCAAAATTTGCATTTTCAACTTTCGATTGGACATTTGGACATGATCCCAACATCTGATTAAAAAACAAAGTACACCGTTTCTATAGCCCATGGTCTCAGCTATAACATACCCAAATTTGGGAGAAAACAGAGCACAACTAAGATAGATAGTGCTCAAAGATGAATGTCATGTAGATTCATGATGTGAACGAAATTCACCTTCCATAGACATAACACGCAAATCAAGAAAATTCTGACATGTGGCCTTTAATTGAATTTCGTACTATGATGACGTCAATAAAATGAAAATTAATGTGTATTGATCTTGTGGACAATTGCCTCGACTACAACATATTTAAATCTATAAGAGAATCGATGAATATCGAGAGAAATACACTACATTTTCCATAAATATAATGACGTCATAATATGCATTTTTGTATTTTGACTTCCAAGGCCATTATGATGACGTCAAGATGGACTTAAATTCTAAATGAGATATGAAATCATATCTCCGACTCATACTCTATCTAAATATGGACAAAAAATAGGCACTCCTTATTCATCTCAATTGACTTTTTATGGGCATGTTTTTGCCCATATATGCTATGTAATACAAAAATCGCGCGTACGGACGGTTATCTTGAACGGACGCTCATTCCGTTATTAATAGTGATAAAGAGATAAACATGGTATAAAATTGTTCGGAAAAATATATAGTTCTGTCAAAAGTTTTTGCGGGGGAATTATTTTTCGTTCGGCCGTGACGAACGAAAACGTGCAAAAATGCGTGTTTTGCGTGATTTTTTATGAAATGCTTACAATAGCCTGAAACGTATGCAAAAAAAATTTAAGACGATTTTGAGCAATTTAAAATTTTACGCGCGCATTTACGCGCGCACGTAAGCGTACGCGCATTTTTGCGCGCATTTATTGACCGGAAATTGACCGGACTAAAATTGACCTTGATCGTGATAAATATGAATGAGAAATTGCTTTCTGTTATGAAGTTATGGTCATGAGTTGATTTTCACAAAATGGCGCCTAGATGACGTCATGATGACCTTGAGTCACGGAAAAGTCACGCAGTTCTAAGTTAGACCGGGATCCATCATCATAGCAAGTTTCATGACAATGGGTTTATCCGTTCTTGAGATTTCTTGCGAACAAAATCGAGGAAGAATAATAATAATTTTTTGTGAATAATAAAAATCTTGACGAAATCAATAGTTGATACGTATACTTCGTACGTAATCACCTAACTAGACTTTAATCGTCACTTTGACGAATTAGGTGATACGTAATTATGCTCATGTGTAACATAATGAAGAACGCATTTTCACGATTTCATCTTTCGTTATAAAATACTTCTCCCATTTATGGTCTATCCATGAGTAAAGTTTAGGGCAGAGGGAGACAGAGCAGTAGAATAAGAGGGAGGCAAGGCAAGAGAGAGAGAGAGAGAGAGAGAGAGGCAGAGGGTGAAAGAGTAGAGAGAGAGAGAAAGGGGGAGAGGGTGAAAGAGTAGAGAGAGAGATATAGATAGATGCAGAGACAGACCAAAATAAGGGAGAGGGGCAGAACATGAAATCAAGTAACACATCAATCCATTGCATATTAAGAAACTGAAACATCTTTAAATTGTTTTCCACCTCATTCCATATTCTGGACCGTTCAAAACATTCACAGAAGATAAGACGATATAAGGTTTCTACCTCTTTTCTTCAAAAGGAACATACATTTGACTGTGTTAATCCCAAAAGATACAGTTTATCATTACAAAATATGATGTTATGTAAAAGTTTATACTGAAATTCCCTGGTGACCATGATTAAGAGTGGTATAGCGCCCCCTTCAGGTATTTGATAGAGATTTGTAGAATCAGGATTTCAGAAAAAGTCGCCTAACACGCAAACTAAGAAAATTCTGGCTCGGTGTAAAAATGTCAGAGGAAAAAATGTCAGAGGTAAAAATGTCAGAGGTAAAAATGTCAGAGGAAAAAATGTCAGAGGTAAAAATGTCAGAGGAAAAAATGTCAGAGGTAAAAATGTCAGAAGTAAAACTGTCAGAGGAAAAAATGTCAGAGGTAAAAATGTCAGAGGTATAAATGTTAGAGGTATAAAATAAAAACAAAATCATGTGGCAAGTTTGTTATGGTTACACCCGGGTTATATATTAGGCTTATCGAAAAAGAACAGCGAGGGATATTCTGCAGTCGTTATTTCACCGCTGCTTTATTTTCCACTTTCCCAGTTTAAATTTATTTACCTTTCGGCCGAAGGAAGACGGGGGGGGGGGGGGAGGGTATTCTTCTTCTGGGGCACGGTGACCCGGATGCTCTCCCCCTTCCTCTTATATATATGCTTTGCTTTATATATCCTTCCGAACAGTGGTCAATGCCTAGACAGAGCAGGCAGGCAATGACTACTATTATATGTAATTTCCAATAAATGCATATTTCCGACAATTCCACTTTCTTGTGGGCTTGGTATTTTGATACTCTGAAACAAAGCAGAAGGCCATGTTATCAATGCTAAACCCATCACATTCCCGAAGTGCGCGCGTTGCAATAAAATATTGTCGATTACTATTGCGGTATAAAATAGTCTGGGAGAAAATCAATAAGCAGCTTTGTTACTCCGATACAAAGCAGAAAGCCGCCCATGTTACTTCAATTAAAGAGAAGGTTGAGTTCTGGGGAAAGGTGAACAATAATTTGTGAGCGTTTGTTATCATTCTTATTATGCAAGTGTGGAAGAACATCAAAGAAAAATTTATTCCCAGAAAATCTATTTCAAAGGACTTCATATCCCAGATATGACAAGTAACAGCTTTAAAATGAGGCCCGATTTGTATGCCATATGTTTGTGTAGTCCCATATCAATATCTTTCTGTGTACAGTGCTTGTTACTTTACCAAGACTGGGCCAAAGTTTTTATCATTTTGATGACTCCAAAACCTTGCACTACACACCAATACTTACATGTTTATGCTAGATGATCAACCTTTTCTGATTGCTTCCACACCGTTTCTTTCATGACTACCCTCAATGGATACATAAAAATACAAATATGGAGGACACAATATTGGCAAAAGGGAAACAAGAAAGAGGGGTGTACATTGGGTTATATTCAAAGGAATAGTTAATGGAGTAAACAACTTTCTTTTTTGAGGGGGGGGGTAGCTTGTTGTTAAAGGTAATACAAAGTTTTGGTAAATTTTGAAATTTGGGTGGATAGTGAATCTTTACAATTTTGATATATTTGGATGCCCCTGTGGATGTATAACAAGCACTAAAAAAATTAGCCCCTAAAACACTTCTGTTTTCGAGAGAAAGTTAATATAACAATTTACCGGTGCTCCCGGTAAACTTTGATAAATTTCAAATATCGCCTATGGCCGTACAATGGTAGCTGCGACCATGAAAATCTCAGAATATGTAGTTGTGATATATAATTTCCAAACGGGAATAACTAATCGGTAGATTTTAGTCAAAAACCATTGTTTCATAGCTAAATTAATATCTTGACCTTGAGAGGGAGCTAAACAACATAAAGAGTTTATTATTTATAATTTCATAACTTTAGACTCAATTTCAGCCGCGACAACGATCAATTAATATTGTAGGAACGCATATGCTTCCAATATGTTAATTTGAACCAAATTCATGACCCCATACCAAAACTTTGTAATACCTTTAAGGTTCATCGTTACTATAGGACTGTTGTGCCCTAGTTCAGAATGTTTCTGTGCGAGTCCGTAAGTTTGTCAATGCATGCTCCGATTATCATTCAAATAATTGCCTCCAGGATTGTTATATTTCCGGCCCATTTGCGTTCTTCGGATTTAATAAAGATGTCGAGTGAAAGAGTTAAAGATCGAAAGAGCACAAATGTGAGAGTTATGTAAGTTACGAGGCCGATGAGTATTGCCGGAAAGCTCAACTCTGGAGGTTAAGTTCGCAAAATTAATAAAGTTCCTTTCGACATGGGTGTGTATGGTGCCGGGGATTATTTTGACGCAATGCGTCGTAGTGACACGCCCTTATAAGGGGTCACACGTGTCGGTGGGTTTAAAATGGGGATGAGCTTCTGAATCGAGACGGTCTTTTACTTTTCGGGCGACTTCTTGGTTTTTCTCATTCTTACTCCACTTTCTTTGCCGCCATGAGGTGCTAAAGCTTTAGCAGAGTTCGGGGCGCGCCCAGCCTATATATGTAACTTTTCGTGATTCCTCGTGATTATATGTTATTATTTGTACTGAATGCACTACTCACTTTAACACTTGACTTTTGTCGAGAACTTTCATTTCTTCGTTTGGACTTTGTTCGTCTCTGGAACGTTACACGGGCTAGGTTAATAGTAGGCTGCCACCGGCCAAACCGGTCCGTTTCACAAACATTAACACATCAACCAATTCAAAATATCAAAAAATGTTAGACATTCATACATATATATGCAAGCCTGATCACAAAAAAAATAAATTTCAAAATCTATTTTCCACATTGTATTATCCTCAGGACATAAAATTTACATTATGGAAGAAAGGAATATAATAGACTAGCCCATGCAGTAGCTGTACGTCTCGACATTCTGTGTGATAAAAGTGCTGAGATATTATGACGGCACTCATTTTTGGGGCTTGTACCTCTAACATTTTTTCCTCTGACATTTTTACCTCTGACATTTTTTCCTCTGACATTTTTTCCTCTGACATTTTTTCCTCTGACATTTTTTCCTCTGACATTTTTTCCTCTGACATTTTTACCTCTGACATTTTTACCTCTGACATTTTTTCCTCTGACATTTTTTCCTCTGACATTTTTTCCTCTGACATTTTTTCCACTGACATTTTTACCTCTGTGTTACATGCGAGAACAAGAGGGCGCTCAATTCAATTTACATAGAGATCCTCTCGAAGGTACTTATAATTAATTTATGAAACTGAAATTGATATCATGCATGACGTAAAGACCTAGCCCCATTCTAGATTGCATTGTTACCTCTGACATTTTTACCTCTGACATTTTTACCTCTGACATTTTTACCTCTGACATTTTTTCCTCTGACATTTTTTCCTCTGACATTTTTACCTGTGTTACATGCGAGAACAAGAGGGCGCTCAATTCAATTTACATAGAGATCCTCTCGAAGGTACTTTTAATTAATTTATGAAACTGAAATTGATATCATGCATGACGTAAAGACCTAGCCCCATTCTAGATTGCATTCTTACCTCTGACATTTTTACCTCTGACATTTTTACCTCTGACATTTTTACCTCTGACATTTTTTCCTCTGACATTTTTTCCTCTGACATTTTTACCTGGCACCAAAATTCTGACATGTCACCTTTAATTGAAATTTTCACTATGATGATGTCATCAAAATGATAAATGATGTACGTCATTCTTGTAGATAATTTTCTTAGCTACTCCGTATCAAAATTTGGGAGAACATAGAGCACAAATAAGCTAGATAGTGCTCAAAGATCAATGTCATATAGATTCATGATGTGAACGAAATTCACCTTACATAGGCATAACACGCAAATTGAGAAAATGCTGACATGTGGCCTTTAATTGAATTTTGTACTATGATGACGTCAATGAAATAAAAAGCAGTGTGTATTTATCTTGTAGGCAATCGCCTCAGCTACAAGATACCGCAATTTGGAAGAAAATTGGTCAATATTATGAGAAATACACTAAATTGTCCATAAATATAATGACGTCATAATATGCAATTTTGTATTTTGACTTCCAAGGCCATTATGATGACGTCAAGATGCAATTAATGGCCTAATGAGATATGAAATCATATCTCCGACTCATACTCTATCTAAATATGAAAACAAACTTGGCAGTCCTTATGCATCCCAATGGACTTTTTATAGGCATGTTTTTGCCCATATATGATATGTAATACATGAGCTCGCGCGCACGGATATTTATCTTGAACGGACGCTCATTCCGTTATTAATAGTGATAAAGAGATGAACATGGTGTCAAAATGCTTGGAAAAATGTGTCAAACATGATGACAGAGAAAATTTGGCGATTATATGTTGCAAAATGCCAGAACGCGCAAAAAACGCGTGCGCATGCGCGTTTGAGTGATTTTTTTGTCAAATGCTCCATATGCAGTCAGACCGCAGCGTGCGCGATAATGAGGCTGTGCGGCAATTTTTATTCAGATTCCCGTTCGGTGAAAAGCTCGCTTACAACGCTCTCGTAAAACACGAGACCAACCACGGGATTTTGGTAGCATCATTTTGTCGCCCTCGTATGGCTTACAGTGCAATTCATCATGGCGGAATCGTGGGGTAAGTCAATCTCTGAAATTTTCGCTGTTCTTTGACACCAAATTTGCCCAAATTAGTTAGATTTTGCGCTTACTTTTATCGCAAACAAAAAGAGCGTTTTTTAGTCCTCGGAAATTAACTACTCATTACATAGTGTCGTATTTTGCTTGTTCCTGACTGGTATTGATAATATTATTTCGAATTTTTGCATCCTACGTCGTCTTTGATAACCAGTCCATCGTTTGATGTTGAAAACACGTAGATGCAAGTAATGTTTGAATAAGAAATATGCCCAAATTATTGGACTATATTTTGGAAATCTACCGGAAGTAGACGGAAAATGATTCGAAACCGCGGGGAATTGCTATGGCTACGGCCTTTTAGTCAGGAATGGCGGGGTTTCTTGTGTGTCGCTGTGCCATTGTGTGGCGCATACAGCAGGAATTTATGTAGTCCCATGTGTATATATTTTTGTCAGCTTTTTAGTTTTTGTTGTCGCAAATCGACAGCAATGTAAATAAATCGACTGCTCATTAGTCATTGCTATTCATTATAAATCTAGATCAAATGATATGTTTTAAATGTATATTTACAAGGGTTTAAACATGTTTAGACAAGTAATGAAGGGGTTTGATAACTGATCAAATTGTTTTGTACTGGAATCCTGAGCTGAGCGAGTGAGCGCTGAGCTGAGCTGAGCTGAGCTGGATATTAAAATGACAAATTACTTAAAGGATAATTAATTATATTAATTTGGGATTCTCAAACTTTGGTTCTGCCTTCTGCTCAACTCAAACCTTACAGCCAGCCACAGAAATAAGCAGCATTTCCTTGTGCGAGTTGTAGACCTATGATTATGAACAGAGCAGAATTAAAACAAAAAGCCAAAGGTAAACACTTACACTTACTTTAGAACTTGTGCACATCTTGAAAAATGAAGGGAAAACTTCATGAATCTGACACCTGTAATTTGTTTTCATTAAAAAAAAAAAATTTGAAAGCAAGCCAGTTTTGTCTACCATAAATGGCTAGCTACTTTGATAAGATCTTTTCAAATCCCCATACATTGAACTAAGACATTTTATTCTTCTTATCATTTGTTGTTGTTTTTCTGACAGACGCACTCAACCATCGAAGCTTGCGGGACATTGACAGACATCACACATCAGTCTCCATTGCATTCCTGGATCAACATTTGCTGGACTCCATGCCTTTGTTCGTTTTAATGGTTATTTATTTGAAGACTCAACCGCAGTTTTGCTTCACGTTGGAACAAACAATCTTGAACGGGGAGTTTGGGAGAAGGACGAGAAGGATTTTATTCAGCTTATTCCTTTCAATCAAACAAAAATCTCTGATACTTCCAAAGTCCCAAGGTGGGATTCCGAAACTTCACACGAACAAAGCATTTATTATATTAATAGAAAACTGACTGAACTGTCACCTTTATACAATTTAACAATACTTAACTCTAATAATACTTTTATTCTCAGCGACACATTTTATGCGTGTGATGGTCTCAACATAAATGTCAAAGTCAGTTTATAAATAAAATATAAATATTAGAAAATGCAAATTTTATTCGTAGTCCTATCGCATTTATTATTTGTAGTAGTGTTAAATAATACATTTTTTTGTCCATTTACTAGGCTATTCAGAAGAAACCAGACCTGGTTTTCATTTGGGTGAGTTGGCATGAATTTTGATTAAGAAATGTGAATTACACAGACCTGTTAAATAATAGCCCCCCCCCCCCCCCCACAAAAGAAAAACAATCTTTTTAAAAGATATATTTTGCAGATTTGTATTTCATCCAGAAATAGTACCTACACAGGGTAAACATAATATAAATAGTCAAGCATTGACATATTTTGATATGTTGGTGATGATGATTGTGATGGTGGTGATGGCGACGGTGGAGATGATGGCTATGGTGATGATGATAATGATGACGGTGATTATGATGATGGCAGTGGTGATGATGTCGGTGGTGATGGCGATCATGATGACGATGATTATCTTGATGGCAATGCTGATGGTGGTGATGATGAGGGTGATTATGATGGCAATGCTGGTCGTTAACGTGATGGTGATGATGGCAATTAATGTCGGTGGTGCATGGTGATGATCATGATGACGGTGATTATGATGATGATTGTGATGCAATGCTAATGGTGGTGATGATGATGTAGGTGGTGACGGCGATGATGGCTATGGTGATGATGATAATGATTGTGATGGCGATGACGATTGTGATTGTGATAATGATGTTGAAGATGAAAATTAGAATTCTACAAGTTTTATTTCAGCCCTTCAGCCCACCGCACACTTATATTTCTATCCAAGGGTCATATTACACACAAACAAACCCCAAAAATAAATTTCCAGATATATATATATTCCGCGGGTCACTTTAAAACAAAATCAAACAGAAAAGAGAATAAGGGAAAGAATTTTGTAATATTTTATTTCCAGGAATACACATGAACTGGAGTAACGCAATTGACAAAAGAATTATCAAATAAAATATTACCATCATCGAATGTCTGGGAATTACCAAAAGAAATTCCTGTTTAAGGCTCTTCTAATTAGCCCATAGTTTACAAATATAAAAACACATTTCAGAACTTTTACAACCATGAAATTAATAGCAGGGATGGGAACAATCATATTTTCAATTTTCAATAACATTGCCCCCCCCCCCCCCCTGAAAGTTTGTATTTACACAAACATACATTTCATAACGAATAATGTGTCTTCTTTGTTAAAATGATATCAAAGCCTGGCCAAAAATAGCCTTTATAGACACTTAAATCCCCTCTTCTGTCCCTAGAGCTGGAATTCTATATTGTACTTGTGTGCGTATCCGTATCCAACTTTGTACTTTCCGTTCACTTCTATAATTATGTAGCGCATGAGTATCGTACACAATAATAAGTATGTGGGGCAATACAAAAGCCTCTACGACCGGGGGTTACGCACACGAGAGTAATTCATTAATATCCCTAATCTCCGTCTATTTTCCGTGCGTGTTCACGTATAGCGCGCAGACTGGTTGGACCGCGAATCGACGCAGAGCTATATATAACGTGGTATCCCCCGGTTGATCTCGATGCGAAACGCTCGTCGATCGGCCATGTCTTATTTTCCGCCGGAGTCTATTATGCATCAGCTACTACTTTGCTTGTTCCTGACTGGTATTGAGACAGACATTGACAGGAAGTATAATATTATGTTAGGAAAATATCTACATTATGTGGTAAGCCAAAATTCAGCGAGATGCACCCCCGATAAAAATGGTTATTTAACGTGTATATCCGACTCTTCAAATATTTTTTTTTGCAAGTTTTTTTTGGTGTTTTTTTCACATTTTGAAACTTCACTCACTATTTATTGAATAGTACATTATAATGTTTATAGTTCTGGCTCAATATTCATGACGAATTCAATGTCATTAAATGAATCCTGAGCATAGCAGAAAGATGAGAACTGTGCCATGTTTTTGCTTATTACGTATTCATGAGGAGCAAACTCGTGCATACGATATGAATAAATGGAAGCGAATTCGCGCACGCTGCGGTCTGACTGATATGGCCTAAAACGTATGCAAAAAAAAATTGGGATGATTTAGAGCATTTTAAATTTTTGCGCGCACGTAAACGCGCGGACGAACGCGTACGCGCGCATTTGCGCACGTTTTTTGACCTGAAATTAACCGGACAGATATTTATCTTATTCCTAATAAATATGAATGAAAAATTACTTTCCGTTATGAAGATATGATCATAAGTTGATTTTCACAAAATGGCGCCTGGATGACGTCACGATAATTTTGAGTCTTTGAAAAGTCAGGCAGTTCTAAGTTAGACTACGATCTATCATCATTGAAAGTTTCATGACAATGGCTTTATTCAGTCTTGAGATATCCTGCGAACAAAATCGAGGAAGAATAATAGGAACTAGACTTTAATTCGTCACTTTGACGATTTAGGTGATACGTAAGCTATTTTTGTATCATGAAAGTGTGCTGATGATGAACTAATGATAATATTCATAAATACGATAATGACGATATTTGATTTGATTTGATTTGATTTATTGGTTTCTGCATCTTTTTTCATTTTTTCATCATACATTTTTATGAACATATGATTTGATACACATTTTAAGTGTATATAATTGTATACAGATAATAAACGAATTTAAACAAATATATTGAATGCATACTTTTTTGGTTTTAAATGACGATGACCATGATTCAAAGTGGTATAGCGCCCCCTTCAGGTATTCGATAGAGAATTTGTATATGATTAAACTATTAATTTATTAAACAAGCTCAAATTTTCGCCTGATTGCAGAGCCTACCATTCATTGAACTGATATTTCGACGCACTACATACGCAACATAATGAACAAGTCTAGACTGGAATGTAGTATCAATCACCTCCTTTAGGCATAACACGCATATTAAGCAAAAATCTGACATGTGCCGCCTTTAATCGCAATTTTCACCATAATGACGTCATCAAAATGAATAAATATTGATACCAATCTTGTGAAGAATTGTCTCAGCTACAACATATCAAAATTGAGAAGAAAATTTATCAATATTTACAGAGATACAATCAACTTTCCAAAAATATGCTGACGTCATAATATGCAAATTGAAATTTCGAGTTTGAAGGCCATTATGATGACGTTATGAGTTAATTGAGGGTCAAATGAGACATGAAATCGTATCTCCAATTCATACTCTATCAAAATATGGAAAAAAATTGGGGTCACCTTGCATCCTAAAGAGCTACAATGGATTTTGTATAGGCATATTTTTGCCCATAAATGCTATGTATTACAAGAGCTCGCGCGTACGGACAGTTATCTTGAACGGACGCTCATTCCGTTATTAAAAGTAATAAAGAGATAAACATGGTATCAAATTGTTCGGAAAAATATGAGGAATATTCTGTCAAAAGTTTTTGCGGAGGAATTATTTTTCGTTCGTCCGTGATGAACGAAAACATGCAAAAATGCGCGTTTTGCACGATTTTTTATGAAATGCTTATAATGGCCTGAAACGTATGCAAAAAAAAATTAAGACGATTTTGAGCAATTTAAAAATTGACCGGACAAATATTGACCTTGATCGTGATAATTTTGAATGAGAAATTGCTTTCTCTTATGAAGATATGGTCATGAGTTACCTTGAGTCACTGAACAGTCACGCAGTTCTAAGTTAGACTGGGATCCATCATCATAGCGAGTTTCATGACAATGGGTTTATCCATTCTTGATATTTCTTGCGAACAAAATCGAGGAAGAAGAATAATAATTTTTTGTGAATAATAAAAATCTTGACGAAATCAATAGTTGATACGTATACTTCGTACGTATCACCTAATTAATAACATTTATAACTCGCTTCATATGAATGTTTCTAAGAGCTGAAATTTTGTCACCCCCACAATAGCCGAGCTACCTTGACAAGGCACTCTACCTCTCGTGGAATCTCCTCCTACCGGGTACCCATATACATGTACATCACTTGGGTGGAGAGTGGCAAATGTAGATAAATGTCTTGCCAAGGAATCGCACACACACTGCACTGAATTTTGTATCCGCGCTTGCACAAAGAAACTTTTTACACGTAAACCAATGGGGATATCTCATGAAATTAGCGACCAAATCGCACAAAAACTTTATGGTATCCGCGTTCGCACAAAGAAACTTTTTACACGTAAACCAATGGGGATATCTCATGAAATTAGCGACCAAATCGCACAAAAACTTTATGGTATCCGCGCTTGCACAAAGAAACTTTTTGCACGTAAACCAATGGGGATCTTACCAAAACGTATTTATGCGGCCCGTTAACGGGGCATGCAGCTATCTTTTAAAAGACTATTGACCGGTAGGCGGGCATGGCTAAAATCACGACTCCAATTTCGACCAATCAGATGACTAGATTTCTAAAGAGAGGTGTACAATTTTTGCTAGACCCTCGAAAGATATTGTATTTGTATAATATACTCGTAACTATCCGTAACAAGCTCGTAAAATGCCCGTAAGTTGCTCGTAGTTAAACCATGAAAACTCGTAATAAATCGTGGAAGTTTGCCGTAAATACATTGTTATAACTCGTAGGTAATGAATCGTTAAAATCCTCGTAATAACTCGTAACAACACTTATTCGGTCGTTAAAGTGGCCATATCATGAGGATCCGTGAATTTGTGCGATCCGTAAGGACTCTAAGAAACATCCGTGTACGTGAAGGTGTCATAAGAAAAACGACACCTTTGATATAATAATAATGACAATGATGATGATAATAAAATTTATAACAATGATCATGCATGTAGTAATAATGATAGTAATGATAATTATGACGATGATTATGATAATATTAATAATAATGATTATGAAACTAATAATAATAATAATTTTGATTATGATAATGACAATAGTTATGATTATGACAATTATTTTTTTATTTTTTTAAAACTTTTATTGAAATATGTTTATTCAGGATAACAAGAATCAGATAAACATTGTATATATATACATTGTAGATACAAAATCTGTTTAACATCCTGGTCCTGAACAGTATAAAGATGAAATACACGGAAATATAAATAATGAAAATTACCAAAGCTCACGAGCAAAGGTAAAAACAGTATGAAAACTAATATTGTACAAACAATACACAGGTATGAGTGCGTTGTGGTCGATGCAACGCATGATGGTATTCACTATGGTGCAATACAATTCACGAGGCGTAGCCGAGTGTATTTTGTGCCATTGTGAATACCCGAATAGCGCTGCATCGCCATAACGTCACGAACGAAAACCTGTGTATTATTTGTTTTATAAAAATGGGTCGACGATCTACTTAGCAAGGCCATAAGATGTCTCTCCGCCGTCTACGGTTGTTATCACCAAATGCACCACACAGTGGCGTAGACAGGTTCGTACACCTGGGGGGATGACTCAGGGGTGGATCTAGCTTTTTGCTAAGGGGGGGGGGGGTGACCAAAATAATGACGATGCGGAGCATCGTCCACGAGCCGCGAAGCGGCGAGCCGATTTTTTTTTGGGTGTTTATTTGAACCCCGTAAGTGATGTTTTCCTGGCATCTATTAACACAATGGAGACCATAAAAAGCAGTGCACGATAACGTCTTTTTAAATCAAGTAACAGTTAAATACACAGTTATATCCAGAGTTATCATGTGTTTGGTTAAGTTACCAGATGAGTTGAATATCTTCTCACAATATTTGCACTTGAAAGGGTTTCTCTCCAGCGTGCGTTCTTTTTTCTTTCTTTTTTTCTTTTTTTTCTTTTTTTTTTTTCCCTTTTTTTGTTTTGTTTGTTTTTTGGGCCGCCCAAGGGGGGTTTAAACCCCCTAACCCCCCCCCCCCGTAGATCCGCGCCTGTTTAATCTTGTGGTTATCTTGTGGTTTCCAAACCACAAGATAACCACAAAATACTTGTAAGATTTTCTTTTTTTTACCGTCTGAATTGGCTTTCACCGTGTGAATGCGGCTAATAACAATAAACACAATTACAATAATGATGAGGATTATTATTATCATCATCATAATTATTATTATTATTAATATTATAATTGTTATCATTATTATTATTACTATTATTATCATCATTATGACTTATTAAGTAAGCAAATATCATTCCCAAAAACCTGGGGGGGATGATTGTACATGCCATCCCCCAACCTTGTGAGGTGGGGGGGGGGGATGCATCCCCCTCATCCCCCCCCCCCCGTTGTCTACGCCCTTGCCACCACATGCAGATTGTACCGTACAGATGGTGAAACATAATGCAAGTGAAAGTGATCCATTTCGACGCTTCTAATTGGCTACATTCTTGAACCCATTTCATAAATAAGAATAATACACATTAGAAGTAGTAACAAGCAAAAAAGAAAAAAAACACGGCAATGTAATAATTCAAATTAACAGCGGAAAAACATCAAATCACTTTAATGCCCGTCTGCACTAGTATGACCAGGAGGGATTAGACTACCCAGCGTGGTCACTGACAGGTGGTCACCTCATCAAATCAGCTCTCAATTAACATATTAAAAGGGGGATCATGGGGGACCAGCGGTCACCGATTAGGCATTGTTTGCTATATAGAGGGCGCAAGTAGCTATAAGTAGTGCAGCGGGGCTTAAAAGGCATTAAGATATCACCAGAAACATTAGAAGAGGAGAAAAGATTAAAATTAGTAGAAAGTAAAGAAGGAAAGAGAGAAAGGAATAAAGAGAAGGAGAGAGGGAGAGGGAGGAATAAGCCATGTCAAGAGCAATATATGAATAGGCATTGTATTACACACTGCCCTTGGACATACGTTTAAGGACATCGATAGATTTAGTATTATGAAGAGCTAAAGGTAAATTATTCCAGATTTTACCACCAGCGTATCTAAAACAATTCTTAAAATATTCACAAGAGTAGGCTGTGGTAAAACAACATTCAACGTATTGGCAAGTCTACTATAGTGTTAAAACCATGTCTGTCAAAAACCATTTCCAACTTCATTGAACAATCGAACCAGGGCTTTTCCATGAATACAGTTGTACATAATACATGCTAAAATAGTCACGCCTATTGTAAATGGATTGCAATTTTAATGATTTTTTTTATCATGCATATTCAAGCTACTAGCATCATGATCAAAATTTCTACAACAATAGGTGCAGCTCTTTTCTGTAGTCTTAAAAGAATATTTTCTGTTTAGTAAAGAACAGTTCCCCCCACACGAAACAAGAATACTCGAAGATTGGCTGTATGGTACACTTTTATATTTTATTCAAAATGGAAGAGCTCAGAAATGTCATGAGCTTTCTTCAAACGTATCCGGAAAGGCTTGTTCCGAGGTACCTTTAATGCTCGTTACCGGCTCGACCTCTAAAGTTTGAAAAGCTTAGATTAAACAGAAGCAGTATCAAATGAAATGAAAGTCATTACCTGTTTGACTTCCGGCAGCAGCAGCCTTGGTTCCAGACGTTAGTCCTAATTGAAATAAAACAACAGATTATTCTACTTTATCAAAATGATTAATGAGATGGCGCAATGGCTCAGTGATAGAACTTTGGTCTCGTAACCTGGATGTCCCGGGTTCGAAACCAAGTCGATGCGCAAGCGCTCTGTGGTAAAGTATTAAACCTCATTACAAAGTCCCTCTATTAAAGACGACTTAAAATCGTCTCCCCCCTGTTTGCTTACTTACAAGCATAAACATGTTTTTTTAGCAATCAGGTAAAAAATAAAACAATTTGATCATCCTCTCTCGATAAAGATAAAGATAATATGAATAGACCAGTGGGCAACTTGGCTGGCCAGCGGAAGGCGTAGGGGGCAGCAGATTCTACTGGCACCGGAAGTGATTCCTGACATACTGCTAAAAGTGCTGAATGTGAATCATCCTACTCCTTGCATCGAAAGAGTCGGCCTCATACGATTTAATAATGCTTACCGAAATTATAACAAACATTTCACATTTCAAAATTTATGTTTCCAATCTGTTCCTCACTAGAGAATAGAGATAAATGTATCATTACTAGAGGATCAATTTTGCAGCAAGTAATGGTAGAATAATAATTCAGTTCTAGTTTCGGTTTATTTTTTCATATTTCACATTATTGCAGTGATTTCACAAAGCAAATGGTAAAAGTAAACGTGGATTCTATTAACAGAGACAATAACAGAAAATTAGTTTAAAAATGTTTAACAGCATTGAATTGAAAGACTTAACTAAAAAGAAGAATGCGATATAGAGGGGCGTATGGTGAAAGCTATTCTTGTGAATTATAGGCCCCATATAATAGTGTGTTTTATAATAGTCTTTAAAATAAGTGGAAACCAACAATTAATGTCAATCACAGTAATAGAATTCGTATTCCAAGAAAATGATGGTTAGAGTCACTTTCATCATAATAACGGTACACATTTTTTGTTAAAGAATAAATTTGCTTTACCTGTTATTTGCGATATTTAAACACTTTAGCAACAACAACAACAGAAAAAATATGATAACAATAATAATAATCTCTCTCTCTGTCTGTCTTTTGCTCTCTGTCTGTCTTTATAAATATGTATCTCTCTTTCTTTCTCTGACTCTCTCTCTCTCGTTTTGGCTCTCTTTCTCATAGTTGATATAGAACTCTTACCTGCCACCATGATGAGTATTGTCCACAGCATGATGATAGAGATCCGCTTCACCAGACGGTTCAGTCTGTCCATGGTCAATGAGTTCCTCAATCACAATAACATACAAACCTCGTCCACATACGACTCCTAAACTATTAGCCTCAGCTTCGAGCTCCGTTACTTATCGCTCTCATGTACATGTGCTATGTTGCAACAATTATATAAACATCGAAAATACCGCTATCATTTTTGAGAGGGCGAATAAAGAGATTTTCTCTTGATAATAATAGGCACTTGTATAGCGCCGTCTATCTAGACAATGCTGTTCCGAGGCGCACAAGAAAAATAGAAATAATGAGAAAGTTTGGACGAGA
Organism: Strongylocentrotus droebachiensis; assembly: GCA_035222895.1. Lineage (NCBI taxonomy): Eukaryota > Metazoa > Echinodermata > Echinoidea > Camarodonta > Strongylocentrotidae > Strongylocentrotus > Strongylocentrotus droebachiensis. The sequence goes on from JAVYIG010005777.1 coordinate 113,584, forward strand.
AAGTTCGGATGAGTGTCATAGTGCCAAGTTCAGGTATTGTTAAAAAAGATAATAATTCAGCTCGGATTTAAAGGTCTCTAAGGAAGTTATAATTCTCAAATTAAATGGTAAATTATTCCAAAGACAAGGTGCTGCAGATGAAAAAGCCCTTTCACCACAGGCTGCTCGTGTCTTTGGAATCTTAAGAAGATGCTGGTGTGATGATCTTAGACTACGAGCTGGTGTATAAGGCATAACAAGGTTTTGTAAATAGTTTGGTGCTAATCCGTTTACAGCCTTCCATGTGAGGAGAAGGATTTTGAATTCTATGCGCTTGCGGATTGGCAACCAGTGCAGCTTTTTGAGAACAGGAGAGATGTGATCATATTTAGATGTCCCTGATAAAAACCCTGGCAGCTGCATTCTGAGCATGTTGAAGTTTGTCAAGATTGCGTGAAGTAATATTGAAAAGAAGAGCAATGAATTAAATGATAATGATCCAGTAATCCCAAATAAGAGTTGCCAATCATTTTTAGCAGTGGTGGTGGTGTATACGTCATAATTTATTACTCATTGTCGAGTCTTGATCGGTAAATTCTTTGTAAAAGACAGAATACATTGTATACATGTACTATTAGGGGGTAATGTCCAAGATTCCGGAGGGGGGGGGGGGCTGACGTATTATATTTAACATATATGTTGCATTAGAAGAAGAAGAAAAATGGAAGTCAACAACGTTTTAGCTAAATACATCGAGGAAGGCTATAATCTTGGAGGTTTGCTTACTGTTGTTATCATTTTAATTTTGTCACATCTTTAAACGTCAAAACAACAGGGTTTATATGCATTATGAACGGCGTAAGCGTTATGAACTTAGCAAAAGAGAAAATAATTTGATAAATTAGACGAATAAATTACTAAAGATTTGATGTGAACCTCGAAATAAATGTCGAATATTTAACCTCAATCCCGGTAGAAATAATATCCGGAGGTTTCAGCTCAGTTTGTGAACGGAAAGCCGGCTTTATACACCTTTGACACTTTGCTCAAATTTCATCCTGTTACATCCGATTGAATTCCAGGGATATTTTGAATACTGGTGCTAGAAGCACTTAGAAAAGGGTCATTATGCAGTGTTATATGAAGAACAAGAAAATAATAAAAGACTAAAAAGGTATTTGTGGCTGTCATATGATTGCAGGGCCCTCAGGGAGAACAGTATGAATACTGATGAGGCTTCCCTGGGTAACGAAACATATTATTATTATTATTATTATTATTATTATTATTATTATTATGACAAAATCACCAACTATCACTGACTACAAAAAATACTGCGCAGTGATGAAAAAGATACCCACAATAGACCAAGTATTATAGTTATGGATAAACTCAAAGAGAGTTCTCTCTTCCATTTTGCTGAGAGTCATCAGATGACCAGAACAGGGGGGGGCGGGTCTACAACCAACGAGATCTACCCTAGTTTCGTAGCAGGGGCGGCGGAGCATTTTTTTTTTTAAGTGGGGGTGCACCAGCACAAATATAAGTCACTTTCTGGTGACAAAAGGGGGCACCTACAAAGGGTAAAATCAAAGCGTAAAATTACCATATGTAGGCATTGTATCTACCCCTACATCGTAATGAATACATTATAAGGGGGTTATTATCGAGGTTTAGCAGCATACCTTATTGTTGTGTGTGATAGGTTCACTGCACCCACTGATTCCACGAGACTGACATTGCCTTATGATCTCTCCCGATGAATTCTGTGATTTTTCTTTTCTTAATAATTTCTCCTTATTTTATGTATCTCTCTGTTTTATTCTTCTTTTGTTTCTGTATTTCCTGTTTTCGCTTTTTGTGTCCTTTTCTCAGATTCATGATGTTGACCGTTTAAAAAGAAATACTTCCTTAATGTTCTGTTCCTATTTCTTCTTATGTATGGCTTTATTTCAGTCTGATGGTTTGTCTGTCTCGTTGACCTGATAAATCTGCCGGTATCAAAGAATGTCGGTCCATTGGGATACCGTCAGATCCCCCCCGATACATCACAAAATGAATTTTAGCTTTATGAAGAGCTTAATTCCAAAAGGGGCTATGAGTTATTAACATCAGAACATTGTTCACTTAAGTACCTGTCTTTCAACAAAATTATTTACCTAAAACTTGGGAGCATTTGTGAAACAATGCACCTTCTGATATGACTTTTCCATAGACGACTGAACAAAATCTGGTAAATATTTCCTTTTTTCTCTGACGGAACAAAAAATGGATTTAGCTCCTTTTGGAATTAAACTCTTCATATATTCTTTGAAGGCATATCGTTCTTCTCTATAAAGCCTTTGTCATGAGGTGGCGCTATTGAATTGAAAGACTAGGAGTCCCCTTTTACGTATAAAGGGACTCGAAACTGACTCTCTGGAAAAGACCGGTTTACTAAAATATCCAAATGTTGTGCATATCTTTGAAAAATAAAAGATTGTTCTTGACAACCTGGACAAGGAAATAAGTCGTCACTAGGTCCCTAAGAAAGACACATCCATGACGTTGAATATGTTCGTAAACCGGACTTTTGATTGGGAGACTTTGGCTAACTCGTTTCGAGTTGGTCAACATATAACCACCCCCAGTCAACTACCCCCTAGGACAACTACTCCGTAGGACAACTACCCCCGGACAATTACCCCCTACGACTACCACCTCTAGGACAACTACCCCTCGGACAACTTTCCTGGGGATAGTTGTCCGGAGGTAGTTGTCATCGTTATCATCATTATCACTTCCTGTATTATTAGTAGTAGTAGTAATAGAATATATATTATTATTACTGATAATTATGTCATTGGTATACTTTAAGTGAACAAATCAATTCAGGCAATGGAATGACTCCTTCCTTTAATAAACCAATTCAATTAAATTCTATTAAAACGGAGTGTGAAGTCAGTCATGAAGTTAATAATAGCAACATGCAATATTAATCTTCATTACATGCAAGGTAGTGAATTTGATTAAAATTATCTTATATTCATTCATGTCTAACAGCCAATATTGTTAAAGCTTCCTTCGGTATATAATCATGATACTGAAATCAATTTAGTAATAGATGAGACAAACTAAAACAAGGTCACTTCCACAATCAGTCAAAAATATATTTTACAGTTCAATGTTCAACAACCTTTCTCATTTTTATGATACAGGTATGATAAGCGGAAACGCATTAACATATGGGTCTATTTTAATGAACTTACATGTCAAGGTTCAGCCAGTATCCTCATTACTTTCTTTCTCATTATAAATTAACTCACTCATCTAATAACGGCATAGTGCTTGACGTACTTGAGAGAGATCAAGCTGAAGTTAATGATTTCTATTTTAATACATTGAATACATTTTTGTTTACATGTTGTAGGCTTTATACCATGTAATAAAGTTTCAAGAAAAAAAATGTGTAATAGTAAATGTGCCTCCATATACATTTTAAGATTCATACAATCCATTAACTGCACATATTTCTTTTAACTGTGAATACAATATATGAATTTAGATATTAAATTTGTCGCATATTTCATTGCACACGTAGGATAACATGGTATACGTTCAGTTTCTACCGTATTATGATTTACTTGCCTTTGTTGGGCCAATTTCCAATATTATGCCAATGTTACCTGTGGAATTTCATTAAGAAATGGTTGCAGAACCTTGTATCTACGATGATCATGACACAACATTATAATGATGGGTGCTGATGATTATTGTTCACACATGGGTTACTTTAGAATCATAATCGAATATTCGAAGGATGATGAGGAACAATAGTAATTGAAATGATAAAGGACTTCTGAATTTTAATTATAAACCTATATCATTACGTTCATCTATTCCTTAAATGATAACAATGCGGCATGCAACATAAGCGTGGGGGCTGGAGTGGACACCCAGCCCCCCCCCCCAAAAAAAAAAGGATTTTGCAGGGGGAGGGGAGCCATAGATAAAACACGGATAAAGTGTGTCTTTATAATTCTAAAACACCCTTAACTAAAACACCCCCTGTTTGCCAAGTGTGTGTGGGGGGGGGGGTGTTTGAATACCAACAAAATATATTAAAAAAAATATTATATACATATATTTGGTTTTGTTGCTATTGTGATGCACAATGTAATGTAAATACATGAAAGTGACCGAGAAAACTTGGGCTAGCGTTTTGGTATTTAAGAATGACATGCTTACATGTGTGTGTATGTTTGTGTGGAAGGGGAAAGCTTGTGCCTTAAAGTTGTATAGTGTCCACTAAAGCATTCAGGAGGAACACGTGTCAGTGTTCCTTGCACTTGTGCATTCAGTTTGATAATTAATTTAAATGCCTATATATATATTGAACATCCTACATTTTACCCAACACTTTTCTCGATGCATTACAGATTATGATTGATTGAAATTACTATTTTGTAACATATCTAAGCTAAACAAATCCTTCAACTTTGGGAAATAACAAATTGTATGAAAGGCTGAAGATTGCCTTTTACATTACAAATAGTCATTTCGTGGTCAAAAAGTTACAACAAATCACCATATTGTTGTTGAATGGGGCAATTTGAGACAATTTTCTAGCACCAGGGCACACTTTCACATCGGATAGGCCCAGCAAGTTTCCTTTTTGCTGATAATGACGATTGGAAAAATTACCCCCTACTACCTAATAATTTATCTTTCCCCCTTTCTCTTGCTCTCTCTCTCTCTCTCTCTCTCCTTCCCCATCTCTTCCTTTTTTCTCTCTCTAGTTTTTCTTTCTCTTAATGGGGTGAATTCAGTCTTTTATAAAATATTCTTATCCTAGTTAATTCTAAACCACGTAATTATTTGTTCTGCATTTTTCCATATACAATAACTGGATAACAACAAAAAACATGTAAAATTAAGTAAAATACAAATATGCAAACAATAATAGGTCATTTAGAACAGAGTCATATTACAAACCAAGTTTTCCAATTCAGATGCGGGAGATTTATACAGAGGTCAATTTAATATATCAGTGCGAAAGACATTCAATTCAATATCAATATCGCGAAATTTACGGAAAGAGATTTTAATTTTTGCTGCTTTTGGTCGCGCAATATTCAGATTTCATATTACAGCATAATGATCAGACGGCAAATAACTGGTAGTATTTAAATTTGAGACAAAGTTATCGGTATTTCGAGTTAGGATGAGATCAAGAGTGTCCATCTTTGTGGGTAGGTCCAGTAACATATTGAGTAGGTCCAGCGGAGGTTATGAGATCTGCAGAAATTAAAGCTTCTCTGTCAGTCGAGTCGTCTGAGAAGTAAACCAGGTATAGATGCATTTTTATAATCATTTCGAAAATCATACAAATCAAAACCCTTAGACCTCCTGAAAGTTACAAGATTATGAGCATGAGTGAGTAAATGTGGCAGTTTCCATATCAGGTAATTCATGTAATGATCGCTCATACAATCATCAATAACACCATACGCCTTTATCTTGTCTTGATCATTCGTCAACATGTGATCTATATTAAGTGTAGCTGTGTCACTAGTAATTCTAGGGCACTTTGTGGTATTGATATAATACATGTACAACCGATGAATAGTATTTGGGTGATCATAGTATTTTGTTTGCGTCTTAAGGGGCTTCGCAAAGATATAAAAATGTGTATCCCCTACTATAATTGAATTTGAATTAAAATTATTTATGAATATTTTTAAAAAAAGTCATAAGCAAATAATGTATTGAACTCGGTGGTCGGTGCCAATTCAAAAAAAGGGATGGGTTGATAGTATAGTATTAATGACTGCTTTGAGCCCTCGACACGCCTCGGGCAATAGCACAATTGTAACCTTCCCTTGAGCGTATAAAAACAACTATTTCTCGAATATTAAAGAAGTCATTAATACTTTTATATGCCGAAAAAAAAGAGTCAACTTATGACAACACCTTGGCCTTTCTCTAGTTTATCTGCACGGTTGTTTTTTTATGAGTGTATCTTTGAAAGTAGACTTGATCTAGATTCTAGTCTAAGCAAGATATTTTTACAATTTTTGGGGTGGGCCGGCCCTGTGGGGAATATGGAGAAAAACTCGCGCTTTCATATGACACCTCACTTATTGAGTATCACCTTCAGGATCACGAGCAATATTAGTTTGAATCTCTGGTAATTAAAACATCGACCAATTTAGCATGAGTGCGCAATGGCCAATGCATAGGGATGTGTGAAATCTCTACGGGAAGGATTTTAGCACTAGGCCTACTAGTACTACTAGAATCTAGGCCTACTAGTCTAGATCTATTTTGAAAAAAAATTATGGAGAATTTCACGTACCCTGTTTGGTGTTCTTGCTGTCAGCAAGTCTTGCATTTGATCATCATCAAGAAGTTGAAATCTTGGGAGAGTTTCTTCAGCCATTTTTGCCTTGTTTGGAATTCAGTACTATCGAGATTGCCGTATTAAAAATACCGACCAATTCTTCGCACACGTACGGTATCCTCGATCGCTCAAACCAGTTTTTAACATGTGAACCTATGGGTATTTCACCAAGACTGAACTATTTTCCCGGTAACTGGAATTTTACCGGGAATTTTACAGGAATAGTTAAAACCATGACTGCAATTTCGACCAATCAGATGGCTGGATTTCTTAAATGAGGTATATAATTCTTTATATTTATCGTAATAAGGATTGCTTCTAATTCAAGCAGGGAGTGATCATCGAGAACTTTATATTGTTTATTATTTTGTTTGTTAATGGCAAAATCCCCACCACTGATTTCGACTATGACCTTTCCGTATAACTGTAAAACCAGATATGGAGACTTCAGTATCATGAATTTTAGCATCAAGCCTCTTTTTATTTAAAGCACAAACAGGGATATAATTCTGGATTAAAATTAGCCTTTAAACAAGGCCACATGTCTGATAGACGCCGTGGCGCTGTGGCGTGCGCCTGTAATCCATCTAGCAGTGGAAGTTACAAACTGATTCAGGCGAGGACGCAGGTTCGAGACTGAGTCACGTCTTTCGGATAGTGACGTTTAAAGGTCGGTCCCCAGACGTAAATAATCATATCTGATTGATACACGTCTGTAAAAACCCAACACACACACACACACGCCGAGCGACTAAAGAGAGACTAATCGCGAAAACCCGATTGTGGCTAGCGCCACTCGATAGTAGTCTGCAAGCATAAACCCTGGTCAGTCGTAAAAGTGAGACTGCACTATAAGACGACCATAGGCTAGGTACTGTAGCTGCATTGACATAACCAGTAGGTAGCTGGGATATGCTTCTCTCAAGGTACAATGATTTTTGATGAAGTGTGAAATTAGGGTCTGTGCCTGCAGACTAACTCGATAGCGAGTTCACCCCGGGTCTCTAGACTCATCTCAGCCGCTGTATGGGGTAGAAAATAGCCAGAGTCACGAGGCCTTATCAAAAGGCTAGATTAAAATAGACTTCAACTCGTCAACATTTTTCAACAAACTCACAATATTCAATAGCACACATTTTAGTCCCTGTTAACGTAAAACATGGAATTTTCCCTCATTACCAAATTTACATGGTACTGTTTGACAAATCGTACAGGGTGTATCTCCATACAAATCATTATCATGGCGATCATAAAATGGCAATTGATTCAAAATGCGCATCAGACATTTCCAATCAAAACAATGTTCAGAAAATTGTTATACATCTCTACCGGGACACAAGCACAGCTAATATGAGTCCACCGTTCGCAACAAGTGCATAATAGACCCTTTTCATTGCTCAATAACACATTTAGAACATAAAATTAAACATAAGGATATTTCTTTACCATGAAGGGGGTTGCCCAAAAGATGAATAAAAGGGAGCACTATTCCTTACTAAAGAACTCGAAAGACTATAAGTAAACCACTTAAATTATACGCCGAATGTAAAGTTCATTCAGTCACTATCCAATGATTAGACTAGAGTCAGTGGCGGATTCAGGGGGACACAGGGGGCACGTGCCCCCCCCCCCCCCCCCCCCTCCGGAAAAAGGGGGGGAAGAGGGGAAGGGGGGAAAGAATAAAGGGAGAAAACGAGAAAAAGGAGGGGGAAAGAAAGAAAAGGGAAGAGAGAAAGAAGAGAAAAAGAGGAAGGAGAACAAAAAGGGAGAGAAGAAAAAGGAGGGGAAAGTAAGAAAGGGGAAGAGAGAGAAGAGAAAAGGCGGAGAAGGAAAAAAAGGGGAAAGGCGGTGGAGAAAAAAGGGGGAAAAGAGAATATTGAGAAGGGAAAAGAAAGACAGGGGGATGATAGAAAGTGGTTCCTCTTACCAGGCGTGTAGCCCCCCCCCCCCCCCCCCCCCCCGAAGAAAAAAAAAACATGAAGGAAAAAAGAATAAGAAAAAAAAAGAGAGATGGAAAAAGGGGGGAACGAGAGATTTTCTTGTTAGTTAAAGATACTATGTCCCTTTTTCAGCCAACATCAAATTCTGTAGAACTTTGCAGGAATTATGAATATGTCATGTATGTCCTATCTGCGAAATTTAAACGTTAGCAGTGTCCTAATATTCAAATTATGCAAGGAAACCCGTTTACTTGCTAGACTAGCTGTCATACACTATTGAGTGACTGACTGGCTTTATTCTTCTTTGGTAATAACATACATAACATGAGCTGTAAAGGGTACATGAGCATTTGTCTACATCAATAACCCACTTCTTGTAATGACCAAAATAAAAACTGATTTAATCTTTGCGCAGCATAAAACGTACGACCATCTGGTACAATGGTCTAAATATCAGACTATTACTTTCTGGCTCTATAGCTCCTAACTCGATTCGACAACTAAAAGTCATTATTTCCCCACTTAAAGACATTTTCAACCCCCCCCCCCTTTTTTTGTTTAGGGACGTTCTAATTTAGTATTACCATTCAAATGCCGTTGGAATTTAATCTTTTCATTTTCTTGGCCTGCAAATGGGACATAGTACCTTTAAAGGAGAAAGAAAATAAATAAATAAACGAGAATTAAACAACGATAGAAGAGAGGTGCGATAGCATGAAGAATTGCATTTCTTTTAAAAGAATAATGGGAAAACAACCAGGGGCGTCGCTAAGAAGGAGATATGAGGGGGATGCGGCACCCCCCCCCCCCCCTCCCACCTGTCAGCTTGTCAGGATATTGTCGGTAAAATTGCGCTGCTGTATGTAAAATGAGAAAAGGGGAAGGGAAAAAATGAGAGGGAAAGGGAAAGAGAAAGAAAAAAAAAGAAAAGGATAAGAAAGAGTACAGCGAATCGTCTTCTTTATCCAATAATTTCATGAAACGTCAAAGCTTCCATGCTTCGCGCAGGCGGGGGATACTTAATTCATACAAGGATTAAGAGTCGAAAACCCTACAAGGAATCGTCTTCTTTCTCTAATAGTTGAATGAAACGTTAAAAACTTTCGCGCGGGAGGGGGGTAACTGACTGCAGACAAGGATTATTAGTAACGAACGGTACAACGAATCGTCTTCTCTCTCTAATAATTAATGAACCGTCAAAGCTTCCGCGCTTCGTGCGGGAGGGGGAAACTTAATTCAGACAAGGATTAAGAGTAACGAACGGTACAGCGAATCGTCTTCTTTCTCTCTAATAATTTAATGAAACGTGAAAGCTTCCGCGGAAACTGAATTCAGACAAGGATTAAGAGTCGAAACAGTGCAACGAATCGTCTTCTTTCTCTAATAATTTAATGAAACGTGACAGCTTCCCCGCTTCGCTTCAGACAAGGATAAAGAGTAATAATTTAATAAAACGTCGAGGCTATCGCGCGGAAGGGGGCAACTGAGTTCAGACTAGGATTAAGAGTCGGGAACTGTACAATGAATCGTGTTCTTTCTCTAATAATTTAATGAAACGTGACAGCTTCCCCGCTTCGCTTCAGACAAGGATAAAGAGTAATAATTTAATGAAACGTCGAAGTGTCGCGCGGGAGGGGATAAACCGAATTCAGACAAGGATCAAGAGTCGAAAACAGTACAACGATTCGTTTTATTCTCTAATAATTTAATGAAACGTCAAAGATTCCGCGCTTCGCGTGAGAGGGAAAACTGATTTCAGACAGGGATTAAGAAGCGAAAACAGTACAACGAATCGTCTTCTTTCTCTAATGATTTAATTAATCGTCAAAGCTACCGCGCTTTCTTCTTCTTCTTCCTCGGTAAATGCTACTTCATACAACGAAAATTACGCACTGCAGTGTGGTGTGTGCCATGTCCAAAATGTGTGTAGGCCTCAATCCAGGTGCAAAATATATATACAGTGATGTGCTGTTAAAAAACGTGGACAGCGATGTGCTGCCATCAGTTGGACGCTTCCTTCAATGCCCTTTTAAAGACATCCAGAGAAAGGAAGTTCACAGGGTCCTTCTTGAGGTTGTTCCACTCTCTACTAGTACGAGGGAAGAAGGATGAGAGGAAAGTCTGGTTGTTGCAGTAAGGTGTCCAAAAGCGAGAGCTGTGTCCCCTGTTGCGTGAGGATGATTCTGTTAAGAACTGGTTCCAGTTAACGTTAACCATGTCATATCTGATCCTGTAGAGCATTGGCAGTCGTTGTTGTTGACGCCTACTTTCTAGAGAATGCCATTGGAGGTCTCTCAGTAGCGACGTTACACTGGATCTTCGATCATAGGTACTGGTGACAAAGCGGGCACTGCTTCTCTGGACCTGCTCAATTTTCTTGATGTTACGTTGAGTGTGGGGATCCCACGCTGCAGCAGCGTATTCAAAAATTGGTCTCACATAGGTCTTGTAGGTGGATTCCTTGATTGTTTTGCTGCAGTGGTAGAGGTTGCGGCCCAGGAAAGCTCGAGTAGAATTGGCTTTCTTGACGGTCTTGTCCACATGGTCGTTGAAGTTAAGCTTGTTGTCAACATTCAACCCAAGGTACTTGGCAGATTTAACCTCTTCTAGAGTCTGTCCGTGGATGATGTAGGATGCTTGTATAGGCTGCCGTTTGTTTGTGACACGTACAACTTGGCATTTAGATGGGTGGAATTGCATTATCCATGTCTTTTCCCACATCTGTAAGGAGTCAAGATCCTCCTGTAGTGTGGTAGCATCTTGGACGGATGTTATGCGCTTGTACAGTGCACAATCATCAGCGAAAAGGCGAGCGGTGGAGCCCCTGGTGCAATCAGGAAGGTCGTTAATGAAGGCTAGAAAGAGCAACGGCCCCAACACACTCCCTTGTGGAACCCCTGATGTGACGTCGGCTATGCTGCTGGACTGACCATCAACCAAGACTTGTTGAGTCCTGTTACTAAGGAAGTCTTTAATCCATAGGTGAGCGTGACCTTGAATTCCATAATGGCTGATCTTATGAAGCAGCAGACGATGATACACCTTCTCGAAGGCCTTTGCAAAGTCTAACAGAATGAGGTCAGTCTGCCCTTTCTCATCAATACCTTTGGCTAGGTCGTGGATTGTCAAGATGAGCTGTGTGTCGCATGATCTTCGTTTGCGGAAGCCGTGCTGTGCATCTGTCAATATCTCGTGATCTATGAGATGACTAATGATGGAGCAATGAACTATGTGCTCGCACAGCTTGCAGAGGATGCTAGTGAGTGAGATTGGAGGATAGTTAGCAGATGATGACCTGTTGCCTTTCTTGAAGGGGGGCACCACTGAAGCTTTCTTCCAAGATGCTGGTACTGTGCCTTGGTTTATGGATGCCTGGAAGAGGGTGGTAATAGCAGGTGCTATCTCTTCAGCTAACTCTTTCAACAATCTGCCTGGCACGCCGTCTGGGCCAATGGCCTTATGAGGATTGATGTTCTAGAGTAACTTGATCACGCCTGCATTGGTGACAACAATATCATGCATAGATGGGTGATGGTTAGATCCCATGTCTGGTAGTGAGGAAGAGGCATCGTTAGTAAACACAGAAGCAAATTGGCGATTAAGGATGTTGGCTTTGATCTTAGGATCACTATGGATGATGTTACCTTCTTTTAGAGGTGCAGTTCCAGTCTGATCGCAGCGTCTGGCTTTTATGATGGCTCCAAGACGTTCGTTTCCTCCTGGTTCGCTGCTGATGATGTCGCTGACGTACTGATTGTACGTACTCCTGCATTTGGACTGTGCTTCCTCTTTCAATTTCCTAAAACGCCGCCAGTCACGTTCCCTGTTGGTTTTACGAGCTTTCTTGAAGGCTCTGGTCTTTCTACGGCATGCACTTTTGGTTACAGAGTTAAACCATGGCTGGCTGTGTCTTGACGAGGTGTACTTGGAAGGGACGAGATCTGTCAGGGTCTTCTGCAGATGTGCTTCAACTTCCTCAAATAGCTTTTCAACTGGTGTGGTGGTTGAATATTGTGAGACAAAGTTGGCAGTCCAGAGTTTTGTCTTGGCACGTAGCACATCAAAATCAGTTTGCTTCCAGAGATGGATTTTGTGGCGAACTGGTTTCCTTCTGTCAGCTTGGATGTTGAAATCAGCATATACAATAACATTATGGTCGCTAAGTCCCGGCATCCCCTCACAACTGTTGACCAGTGATGGGCGGTTGGTAAGGATGATATCAAGGATGTTGTCTATGCGAGTAGGGAAGTCAACTAACTGCTCCAGACCAGTGCGGGCCATCATCTGAAGGACAGAGTCATTCAGAGGCTTTGGGTAGTTGTAACTGATCACCTGATCAGTCGACCAGTCGATGTCAGGAAGGTTTGCGTCACCACTCATCCAGATAGCTGCCTCAGGATTAGATGTGCATAGGTCTTCAATTGCCTGGTTTAGGTGGTTCATATAAACCGTGTCTCTGTCTGTTGGGCGGTAGAAGGCACCGACTATGATATGTTGTTTACCACTCAACATCTTTGCTGCTACCATCTCCACGTCAGTAGTCAGATCAATTTGGTGACTGGTGAGACTGGAGTGAATACCTAGAAGTACTCCTCCCCATCCTCCACTACGGTCTTTCCTGTAAAGATCATACCCTGGTGGGAAAAACTCGCCTTGGGCAAATTCTGGTTTTAGCCATGTCTCGCAACCAAAGATGATGTCAGGTTTCACAGCATCGATTAGCTCCCAGAAGACTTCTCTCTTTCTGTAAACACTCTGAAAGTTGATGGTGAGAGAGCGGAGGCTTGAAGACTTCCTGCTTGTGAAAGTTTTATTTGGAGATGACTGTCCACGAGGAGACCCTGGTTCTGATGTACTGGAACTGGCAGAAGAGTTGAGATGGGAATAAGAGGAACTCTCTGACAGTGACAAGCTGTTGTTTATGGTGGAGTCAAAGATGGTGGCTGAGATGTTTGGGATCCCGCAATTTGTGCACTCCCATGGGACATCAGGTCCTGCTAAGTATGATAGCATTTCCTTGGTTAGGTTTATACAGTCAGCATGATACCAGACATTGCACCCTTCACATAAGATGCTACTCTGTGCCCCTTTATAGTCAGAGCAGGCTTTTTGGCATGCTCCGCAAGGAAACTTTGGAAGTCTAGGCCCAGGGTTGCATTCAATATCACCTGCCCTCAGCAATATTTGGACTAGGGCTATGATGACACGAAGTGTATCTCTAAACATGAAAGATGTTGGTTCCATGATTTTTAGAAGTAAAGTCTCATACATATGCATGATTTAATTTCCTTGGCCAGGAACTTGAGTTAATTGACATCACACAACAACATCGAAGGATAGATGGTAAGGATTGGTAGCATCAAGGGATACATACACTGTACATGTAGATATGGAATTAGCTTCTTCAAAATTGGCAACAAAATTTCTCTTACCTGCGGACTTCGATCGGGTAAAGCGGACTAGCTGCTGAATGAATTTGTTAGGCTGGGTACAGCCTATCGCGAATTTACTATTGAAGTGAGGGAAGACTAGCAAGAAACAAAATAAATCTCCTATCCCAAAACGCAATTTTATGCACATGGGACTGAAAGGAATTTAGCAGGATGATGATACACAGGTAGGTTCAATCGACAAGGATTGGGTGACAGGATGACAGAGTCACAAGGTAGCACACAACATCAGGAGAATGATCAGCAAACTATGATGGTACTTTTCCTTCAAATTCGGTTTAGTTTAGCGAAGGATTTATCCAATGTTTCACGTTTATGATGATGTTTTTGCACGAGAACTAAAAAACCACAACACCTTGGACACACACACACACACCTCGGGAGGGGGAAGACTGAATTCAGACAAGGATTAAAATTCGAGAAGGTTACAACGAATCTTTCTCTTATAATTAAATGAAACGTCATAGCTTCTGCGCTTCGCGCGGGAGGGACGAAACAAGAATTAAGTGTCGGGAACGGCGCAACGAATCATCTTCTTTCTCTAATTATTTAATGAAGTGCACAAAGCTTCCGCGCTTCACGCGGGAGGGTGGAAACTGAAAAATAACTTAGTTCCTGCCCCGGGTTTATAGGGTTAAATTGGTAGGCATTGGGACATTGACATTAACATATTTGTCGGTAATTGGTGTCTAGTTTTGTCGGTAATCGGTGGGCTCTTCATCCCCCCCCCCCCCGCTGAAAAAGGTCTAGCGACGCCCCTGATAACAACACAGTTTATACACTCGAGATACTTTTTGTACCAGACCACCGTATTTGTTCATTGTGCAGCAACGAAGCATATACAACGTCTCGCGACTTGACAGATCACTTTTTTCTAACTTCTAACCAATCAGAAGGCCTCCTTTTTTTTAGGAAGTGCCGATGGACATTAATGCGCAAAATGTGGTTCTCAAATTGCAAAAGATTCCTACTCTTGGAGGGGGTAAGAGCAAGCAATTTTACTTCATATTACCCCAGAAAGTGCCTGAAAATGTGCCTAATGTGGTTCTAAAATTGCAAATGCAATTCGAGTCCCTTTATAGTATACATGAACTCCTAGTCTTTCAGTTCTATAGCGCCACCTCATGACAAAGGCTTTATAAAGAACAACAATATGCCTCAAACGTATATAGCCATCATTTAGTTTGTGATGTATCGGTGGGGGGGGGGGGGGGGAGGGGGTATATCAGTGGACCGGCAGCCTTTGATACCAGCAGATTGTATGAGGTATACGAGACAGACAAACCATACTACTGAAATAAAGTTATAAATGAAAATAAGTAGGAACGGAAGATAAAGGAGACATTCCTTTTTAAACGGTGAACATCATGAGTCTGAAAATAGGACCAAAACAAGTAGATACAAGAAATAGAAGAAAGGTTAAACAGGGAAGTACCTAAACTAAGGAGGGAAAAAATAAAATAAAAGGAGAATCCAGAAATTGACCAGTATTCAAAATACCCCTGGAAATTTTGGAATCCAATCGTTTAATGCAGAATGTAATTAGAGCAAAGTGTCAAAGGTGTGCATTAGCCGGCTATTCGTTCACAAACTAAGCTGAATCCTCCGGATGTTATTTTTTACCGGGATAGAGGTTAAATAAGCGACATTTATTTCGAGGTTCCCATCAAATCTCTACTGATTGATTCGTCTTGTTTGTCAAATCATTTCTCTTCGCTGAGTTCATAGCGCTTATACCGTTCATAATGCATATACACCACATTGTTTTGACATTTAAAGATACGATGTCCCTTTTGCATCCAACATCAAATTATGTAGAACTTTGCAGGAATTATGAATATGTCATGTATGTCCTATCTGTGAAATTTAAACGTTGACAGTGTCCTAATATTCAAATTATGCAAGGAAAACCGTGTACTTTCTAGACTTCCCTGTAAGACACTATTGAGTGACTGACTGACATCATTTTTCTTCGGTAATCACATGCAAAAAATGAGCTGTAGCAGGTACATAAGCATTTGTCTACATCAATAACCCACCATATATAGTGGCCAGAATTAAACGGATTGAATCTTTGTGCAGCACAAAATGTACGACCATTCGGTACAAGGGACTATTACTCAGGGGATTGCCATCACTTATGTCTTTTCGACAACTAAAGGTCGTTATTTTCAAACCCCTTTCGTTTTGAGGGAAGTTCTAAATATCTATTGTCTTTCAAATGCCGTTGGAATTTAACCTTTTCATTTTGTCGACCTGCAAATGGGACATGGTACCTTTAAAGATAAAGTTGAGTTCTGGTCATGCGATTGCATTGTGTACTGCAAGGTTCTGGAATCATCAAAATGATAAGAAATTGGGCCCAGCCTTGGTAAAGTTACAAGCAATGTACACATAAAGATGTATATGAGGCTAAACGAACATGTGGCTTAAAAAGCCGTGGCATAAAAAGCCGTCCCTTTTTATGATGTTACATGCAATATTTATAATATTACGGCATTTGAAGAGCAATGCTTTTCAGGGAACATTTTGTATCTGATGTTCTTCCACACTTGCATAATACAATGATAACACTCACAAATT